>CM077257.1:12561341-12723841 GCA_039654775.1 Spinibarbus caldwelli
TATATATATATATATATATATATATATATATATTATGGTCCAATTCTCGCTATTAACAAATCATTAATTATAACAATATATAGCTAATAAGCAACTAGTTAATAGTGAGAAATGGTCCCTATACTAAAGTGTAACAAAATAATTATCTGAAATTAATATAAAATGGTATTTTAACCAATAGTACAAGGTCAGACATGTTTTTGTGCCTAAAATTCCTTTTACAGACTTGTTTTGTAAGCTATGAATAAAATAATAACAATTTTAAAATAAAACAATGTTTTAACCTGTGGTACATATATGATCAAAATGTTTAGTCTGCCTTTAATTATGCCTAGAAAATCAGCACTCCTATCAACGAAAAATTAAGAATTAAGAGGTAGATTAACTTTCCTACTACTTGATGTACAGTAATGGCTTTACAGTCAGCTGAATTTATTTACTATTCCTATCAAATGACTAATGCTTAAGCATCAACGAAATATTAAATATTTAAAACTAGACCCTACACCCTCAAATTACTGAAATATGCTTATTTATCATAACAGTTAAAGCATTTTAGATAAGTGACCTTAAAACCCAAATACAAGAAGAAAAAATAATGCTTTACCTTGATTGGATTCCTCAGATGGCGTAGCTCCAAGCAAACAGACGTTTAGCACTTATAATGAGTCCAACTCATGGTTTCTCCTAAGAGTTTACTCCTGGATTCCTAACACGTTGTCAGCAAGAAATCCTTTTATGACAAAATGAAACAATTCCAGTATACCAAAAAGAAATGACTTAAGCTGTGTCATGTGTGTTAAGACACACAGATCAATACAAAAATCACAAATGAGTCATAGGCAGGTGCTTCAGCCATGTATGAAAAACTTCAGTTATTCTTCAGCAGAACACTCACTATATCACAAACCTGAGTGGCAGATAAGAAAAATCCTACAGGTTCAGAACAATGAAAAATAGTGGTACGAGGGGAAAAAAGGGCACAATCTTCTTAGATGGATGTGCCCAAGGAGGCGATTACTTTGAGCTACAGCTGGATTTCAAAACCCTCTCCTCCACAGACAGAGTGCGTGCCTGTGAGGGTTAGAAATAGAGAGAGCTACTCACACACTAGCATAGAGTGGGAGGGGAGATGAGGGCGAGAGGAAAGGAGAGGGAGAGAAGAGAGAGATTGGTTGGGGGAAAATGCATTGTGTGAGGAGGCATTCTGGAAACGTGTGTGTGTGCTTGTGTTATTTGTGAATGACTAATGAGCTACTACCTGAGCTCATTCATTCATCTAGCGGACAGAAGATTGCTACTCATGGGGATTTGTATGACACATTTGTGTTCCCAAATAAAGAGAAATAAATCAAAAATGCAAAACACAATGTACCATAACAAGCTACTCTCGCAAAACGGAATCTGTAGGCGTTTCAAGCAAACAGGTTTAGATATTTTTTTTATTTTTTATTTTTTATTTTTTTTTGATGGAGGCAATTTAGCTTTCCTTTCTGTCAAGTTCCTGTTAGCGATGCAATCACAATTTTCTCCACTTTGGTGTTCCAAGGTAAACATTTTGCAGTGTTGACTTCATATAATAAGCACAGACCGAGGTCTTGATATGCAGGAAAAATCAGGACTGGCCAAAGTGGGTGTACTGCCCTGTGACAAGTCCTTTACTTTAATGATGGCATGTTTTTTAACCCAAAGGTCATCCCTTTAAATAATGCCCTGGAAGACTATTCTCAGCGGTTACTTAATACATACCTGGGAGTTTTCGGCATTTTTATGAAAAAAAGCCAGCCTTGTTCAGTTTTTCACAAAGATATGTTACCCTTATAGAGAGGAATCCACATTCAGAGCTTGTTTATGACTCTAGTGCTGAAGGATGTGTCAAGATGGCATGGATTTAGAATGACCTTTATACAGCATACTTCCACAGTTTTACTGGATCTGCTGTGTGTAGCAAATTAGCTCAAAAGGGAAATGTATATAAATAATTACAATTAATTATGATAAATTACAATTATTTATATCAGCTGCCAGTAATTACTGTAGCAGAATCAAATTGCCATCAACTAATGTTCGTCCAGCGAACATTCAGTGTAAGTTCATATCAACTCTAAGAAAATATATTTTTGTGGCCACAGAAAATACTTTCCTAAGTATGAATGCATTAGAGCATGTAGTAAGGATCAAAATCGTAAAGGGACATTATCTACAAGCAGATTCAGAAACTCATGTAATTTGTGCACAAGAGTTTTATTAACTAAACACTAACACCAACTAGTCTAACAAACAAACAAACATACATACACTCACGCGTACATACAAAAGGGGGGCTAAAGTGGATGAATGAAGCCAACAGAGAAACCAGAGATTGCAGTTATGGAAAGAGTCAGTTTACCACCTGAGTAAAACCATCAGCGCCGTTTATAACAGGGTCTATATCATATACTAAACCTCTGTTTCGTTTAGTTAAATGTACGATACTTGCATTGCCTTTATCGTTGACGAGTGTCCGGATGCAGTCTCGGATGAAAGTCTTGATGGTTTCAAGGTTTTTGGACTCGCGATCACATTCTTCCGGGTTGAAGAGTGATGAATTCCAAAGATGTCCTGACTCGATGATGATTAGGAGTTTCTTCCCAGGTAGAAAGTGAAAAAGAGCTAAGAAAGAGATCTGCTGAGATCCGAGGATCTTTGGTTGAATGGAAAGTCAAGGCTGCAAGGCCTGGCGCAAAACTTAAGGGTTGCTGAGGAGCTCACATCCTCCTCATCCTCTTAGGATCTAAAAGAACCGCAGACTGCGAGGAGGGTCACTGATGTGAGAGCTTTATCTGCTATAGAGGTCACTCCTTTCGGGTGTCAAAGAGCCAATGGTGTCTTGAACTTTTGGAGGGAAAGTTTACGACTCTTTGTCTCCAAGCATGGTAATTTGCATATGTAACTGGATCAGAAGTTGATATGCAAACTAGTAAAGATTCTTAGAACACTAATATGTTGCATAGGTATCAACATATAATATACACTCTCAATTAGATCATCCGAAGACGAATTGATAGAGACCAAACATGGTATAAGTGAGGTGATATTGACTAGTGATCTGTCATAAGCATGCATAAAACAGTATACAATACACAAGAACATATACAAGAACAGTAATAATATACACAATGACCTGAAGGGTATGTGTGTTCATTCACAGAAAGGTTTTTCTATGAATTCATTAAAGAAGAGTCCATTTTTATGGCATAATGTCTTTCCTAAGGTTCAAAGATGGTGAGAGGGAGAACTCTCAACATGCCATTAGGTCATAAAGTTTATCTGGTCTGGCTGAAGTGTCCTGGTTGTCATGGTAACCGGGGGCCTGGAGTTATTCACAGACATACTGGCACCCAGTATGTGTATTGGGTGAGGGGTCTGTGATTATTTGTTAATCTAATGACTAATTGTTTTGTTAAATCTAATGAAAAATTGTGTGTCTGATTGGTCCTAATGCTACATGTGTTATGGAGTAATACATTTTCTCTTTTTTTCAAAGGTTCAAGGCGTTTTCCATCAAAAACATTTCTCATGATTAGGGTGAGCAAAAACAATTAATGCATTATGTTAATGCATAATGTATCATGAACTAATAAATCATTTTCACAAGGTTAATTTAGAAATATACAGTACTGGTGTTCATTTTTAATACTGTCTTGTTTGAAACACACTAATATAAATCTACACAACTGTAAATATTAAAAATATATATTAGTATATACAGAAATTAATATTAACCTATCCAGGTTCTATCCATTGGTTATTGATTTCATGGAGGCAGATCTGAATACGAGCTAGGTCAATTATAAATTATTATTATTATTTTTTTTTTTTTTAAATAATTCTTCAAATAAAGCATGCATGGATGAACTGTTCACAATAAGATCATTAAGATTAAGCATACTATCTTACTTAATGTTAATAAACTGTAAAGTGTTAACATAAGGTTTTTTGGGGGGAGGGGGGAGGGGGGGTTGCATATGCATATAAGTTTTGTGACTATAAAGGAGCTAAAAGCTGTCCACTGCGATTTGCATTCAGTGTTAGTATTCATGTGGCAGTTGGTATAATTTGATGTTGAGTTAACACATAAGCAAAATTAATGCTGGCCTCCATCATGCAATAAGTCCTTGCAATTTTGTCACAGCACCCACCATCTCAATTAATGGGAGACCGTGAGGCGCTGAGAGGTCAGAGCAAATGCCAGAACACTCATTCAGAAGTACGTCGACGGCACCTCATTGCAATCAATGACACTTGGCTCTGTCAATTCAAGAATAGGGGAAAAACCAACAGAAAGAGTGGGACTATAAATGCACCATTTCAGCTGAAATATTCAAGTCTCCTGGAGTCAACAATATGAATCCGATCAGGAATCCTCAGGAAGTCATATCTCAGACTTTAATATAACCAGGTTCATTTGATGGCACACTGCCTTGGCTGGTAAATAAAGTTCAAAGGGCTGGAAACAAGGTTTGGAGTATTTTTTGGCCTTACAGATATAGATGGGCGATGCAAGTTGATATGCTCTGGTGCACACAGCAAACACCATCCACAGCTCTAGCATTTTAGAGTAGCTTGTCATTTGGCCCAGGGAATATTATTTGTAGGTCAACCATTTTGCTCTTGAGCAAATTAGCTGTTCTCATCTCTGAGGGACAGCGTAAAGATCATTGTAACCTCATGTCAAAGGCAGCTCAATTTTTGGGTCTGTTTTTGCTTGGACTCCGAGCCCATTCTCAGATTAATAGATGTTGTGCTGGTCTCCTGTGGCTCCTGTGAAAGTCACATCTGGAGGACATCAGGAAGGGATACATGGGAAAGGTAGGAGGAATACAATATGAAATAGAAAATGACAGTTAAGTCGAACAACACAAACACAATACAGAGTTGAGTGTGTTTGTCTGTTAATATAATAACAGTGTAGAGACTGATCAACACAGATGTGGAAGTGATTGCAGGAGAAGGGCTGGTTCTTATCTGGGTGTCAGTGTATCCCGTAACTGATGATACCCAACTGATGGGTCCAATTGCACTTAACTGTAAGGTTTTAATATTGATGTGATGTCAGCCAGTGAAGGCTATGTGGGATCTGACAAATATGAGTCAGGCCATCCTTGGGTTAGTCACACTATGGCTATATCAAACACGAGTGACACGTTGTGACGCATAAACACTAAATCACTCTTAATCAAATCAATTTATGCTGTCTACACTGCTTTAGCATGCCTTCATTGTCAATGGGCCTTTTCTATTATAGATGCATTACACAGCCTCTTATCCTTTTACTTTTAAAATTAAAATAAAGCTGTCTTCATGAATGAGTCACTGAATCATTCATTCAACCAATTTAAAATTCATTCGGGAACTGATAAACCACTACTTCTTTTGAATAAGTACTTTGTTACCATGAAAAAAGTGCATTTTATACAGTATTAATGTGTAGTATGAATGTAATCCAGACTGACATTCGTCATGTTGTCATTGTCATGTGACCTGCCAGGGTCAGTTGCATCACTTCGCTGCCATTCACAAATCCTCTCCAGTGGCCTCATCATGGGATAGTAAAGTGTCCATTAGATGCACATAGGGGTACTTTTTGCTTTCTGTTTTTTGAATACTGTGAATTTGCACACACTACTAATGTAGTATAGTGGGGAAGTATTCATATTTTGTTGCTTGCAACAGGCAATTCTGCTTTGGTTTAGTTTGGAACTATTGTCATTGATTGAGCAAAAATAGAGGATGTGATTATCAGTATTCTGTCTAAAACAGAACTTCTATATCTGTTTACTGAACTTCTATATCGAAAGTAATATACTAGCAATGTTTCAGAATGATCTGAATATTTAAGCATTATATAAGCACCTTTGCAAAATTTGATGCGTCAAAGCTGCACGTCATCTCAGAACATTCACTCTATTATGTACAGTATAGGACTATATAACAATCATACGAGTGAATTTTCTGAGATGACGTTGAACTTTGACACTACGAGTATAGACAGATTAATGCATCAGCTTTTCAGTCTCTTCAACCATTTTCTTTTGCCATATTCACATGATGCTTCAAACTCAGGAATACTCTCAAAACCAAACCTGACAGGCTGTGAGAATTTAGAAGGTTTTAATATAGTGATGGGAAAAATAGCAGGAATAAGAACACTTTGTGCATAGAAATGTCTGTAAACTCTGCCAAATATCTCACATCTAAAAGATCAGCAAACCCTTCACTCACTACATAAATACATGACATCCATCTCTTGAGCGGGGATTTGTTGTCCTTGTGGACATTTGTTTGGTGAAGAAGTGCTTGGCCCGCTACAGCCTTTGCCAGGGTTGACTGACAGCAGAAAATCACCTCCTGTACACAGTGTTCTTACGTACATGGAATGTCAAGGGGAGTCACGTGTGGTTATGACTTTGACGAAGTGTTTCACTCTGCCTTATGTCAGGACAACGCATCTGCTGACAGCAGTCTTTCCAATGCAACTCTAGAGTGTCTGGAGACACCATTAACCCTGTGCTTGTGCAGTGACTGAATCAGCAAAGACGTGGTTAAAGTTACGTTGTGGCCTGAGAGGTTTTTATGCCTTTGTAGTACCCTTACTAATTAGTTTGGGGCTTGGTGTCATATTCCTGCGTGGTCTGCTTCTCTGATACCACAGTCACCCACAGGAAAACTTTTACTGCTCAGACGTTTCTCTGTCACAGGTTACTGTGACACTTAGTTGAGATCTCATTTATGCATTTTTTATCCAACTTGAAGGTGAAGCACGTAATTTCTGCACCACTACCAACAACCAAATGGAATTTTAATCGGTTTGTCAGCGTATTGCAATTATAAATTGTTATTTTATGGTGGCACCAACTGTAACTATATACAAGGTGATTTTATATTGTGATTACAATGATTGTATGATGTAATTAGAAAATATTAATTAAGCACAAAGGTCCACCCCACCCCCAGACTTAAACAAAACCTTCAGTGGTGCACAAAACATATAAGATTTATATAAAATTTATATGAGTTTGCCGCCAATTTGCCAAAATGTTACATAGTTGCGAACTGCCATGAGAGAGTTGATACACAGCAATAAATCATTTTTATGATGAGTATTTTAGCCTTGTTTTACAGTATAAATATCTAAACATTCCTAAAATAGAATACACGTACTTTACTTGAAAAGCAAATTTACATAAAACATTAAGTCTTCTATCTAAATAAATAAATATATAAATAAATAAATAAAATCAAATTACATGAGTTTTTGTTCAAAGCCAGTGGGGTAAGAAAATTAATCTTGTTTTCCCTTTTTCCCTTTAAATTAAGCTTAAATTTCTTACCACATTGACAGATTGTTTTCTTGTTTTAGGCATAACTAAACTAATTTTGATTGATTAATTATTTCATTAAAAAAAAACTTAATATCTCACGTCATTTTGCTTCTCAATGTATTTAGATTTATGAATGTTTAGATATTCAGTGCAAATTAAGACTGAGAAACAAGTCTTAATTTGCACTTTGTCTCTGACAGATTAGTGTTTTTCCTCTCTTAAAGGCACTTCTTGATCAGCACTCATGTACCAACCTAATCTGTAGCAAAACCCCACTGGAATACTGTCTGTGAACACATTTCCTTGCCATTTTAAGCCTTTATGTGTGCCTCTGTTTGTTTGTTTACCGGAATCATTTTGAACAGGTTCTTCAAAGGTTCACAAAAACATAAAAGGAAAAGCTTGAAAGAAATAGGAACATTTCTTCCTGTGTTATAGGCGTAAAGGAAGGAGAAAAATGAAAGAGAGAGCCAAAGTGAAAGAGAGATAGAGATGCTTGATTTTACTGTTAATGGCTGTGTTATACACAACCTAACACCATACTGCCCTCTAGCACCATTTGAAAGTTTAATATGGTTTATTCTTCATGTATCCCTGAGAGCCAATCACAGCCTTTAGCAGAGCTCTAATATTTATTCCGACCACAAATTAAGTAAATAATAAATCTATAATTGAAACCAAGTCAGAGCTGTTGCCCTGTAGACATGTTTGATCACCTTGGAAGGCCTATAATTTCTTCACAGCATAGCTTTGATGTCTACATTAATGTATATATCTCTCAGATAAAATAAAATAAGCAAAACATCCAACTGAAAAAAAAAAAAAAAAAATAGTCAAACCTTATAGCAAAAGCCAAGGAATGACCTGCCACTGCTGAATTTCACACCCATATTTCTGACTTTAAAAGGCAGCATACACTGTAATTTGTCCCAAAGTATATCTAAAACACAGTCATTTAAAATGAATCCATAAATGTTCTCACCAAGCCTATAATATTGTCAGGTGTACTTGATTACTCACATATCAAAAAAAGGAGTGCTTAGACTTCTTCAAAAGTAAAATGGAAAATGACTGAAGTCGAAGGTCAAAAGCTGCAAACTATTTCACATTGATCTGCGACATCAAAAAGAAAGGATTCACATCTAAAATACTGCCCATTGAAGCACCACTTCCCAGGCTTCAAACATCCACACAGTCAACACATAGTCTTTGATTTAAAAAAAAAAAAAATGCTGCTCATCTTGGAAATAGATATCAGAGAGAACAATTTTACAATGACTCTGTTTAAAGCACTGTTAAGACTACTTCAGATAACAAATATTTAAATAAATATTCAATTAATCGCAGGAAATGCCTTGATGACCTATTTTGGCATACTGTTTATTTTTATAAGCACATAAACGAGGAGTAATGACCCTGACTTTGACATATTTATTTCTGGACACTCATCACATCACATTAAATGGCAGCTATTTCATGTGATGTGATTATGATTTACATAATCATATTCACAAGCATTGCAACCAGGTGCAAAGCAACTATTAAAACTTTTATAATTTCAGTTCATTACATTCTGCTTGACTGCGGTGAACAACAATGACTTAAATATCAAGCCAGAAGCATCTGCTGCTCGGATAATTTAGCAATTTGTTGAAAGAATGCGCTAACGCTCACCTACCGATGTCATTCAGCAAATCAGTTATGGTTAATGTAATTAATATTCATAAGCCAAGCCATTCCTGGCACACTTTGTGCACTGAGCCTATGTAGTTCCTGTGGAGAAAAGACGCACACAAGTCATGCTTGACGAAAATATGTGTTTTTATATTTATAGCTGTCTCACCAATGTTTAAACCATATTATTATGCAAAAAAATATTGTTTTTAGGATTTCAAATCGTATCTCGTATGAGCGAATCCATGACAATTAGGCATTTTAAACGGTGTTATACTTGTGCACGCAGCAATGCCGGTGAAAACCATTATACTGTAAATGGATGCATTATTTCCTTTGCAATTACTCTTTGAAGTACTTCACAGATCGCACAGACCTTTTTCTGCTATAGTGCCTCCACCAACTGTCTACGAAGCATTTTGATCTATCCATTTATTTTTACCGTAACAACAGCAGCACAGAGGTCAAAGCAGACTTGACCCCGGAAATACACTGACTGATGAGTCACAGCCTCTTTCTCACACCATCTGGGTTCTGTATGCTTTTACTGTTGTTTTCGGGAACAGCATGTCCTCTGCCACCTCTCCTCCCCTGAAACTATAACCTAGAGAGGCATGAGATTAATAGAATCAGCCTTATGTGAAAAGCCATTGGCTCGTATTATAAATTACCTCGCTTAATACTTCTCTTACTCAAACCTTGGATGACCCCAAGTGGATTCACATGGGATAGAAGCAGTGAAAAAGCATGCAGAGAATGGGAATTGGCCGGCACACTCCACTAATCAAGCAGAGGTCATGCTAGCAGCTCTGCTATTGCAGTCGGACCTCTGATTTCACCAGTGGCCCACTTTAACCACGGCCATTAATTGCCTCTAGTGACACTTCTCCTCTCCTCTGACCACTCTAGTGTCATATCAGCGTGTTTTCGCCTGTAGAACAGATATGTATTGTTGTTCTCTCATTACTCTCTCCGCTTGGTGAAATCTTATGTGTATGCCTGCACCATGCCAAATCAAATACCCAGAAAAGCCTCCAATCATTTCACTGCAAGCCAAGTGAATGTGTGTTTATCAGCAGAGTGGACGTGCTGTAGTGTTTTGAATGTCGAAATTGCAATTGAAAGAAATTGGCTCAGAGCCTGGGATAAAGAGCACAGGGTGTCTTTGAGTTGTGCTGCCAATTTTGTTTAGCTGTTGTGTGTGTCTCTGTTTACATTTTAGGAAATTGAACAACCTTGTCTGCAATCGAAGGACATTCCACGTATCAGCTGGACTTCCCTACTACAATTATATAAAGTGATATGTAGGCTACAATTAAACAAGTTGTCATTCAAACCCAGCTGTGTACACATTCCAAACCAAATAAGACATTTTTTGGGATTTCACTTGGGATTTTCTTTTTTCCCCAATCGTAAACTATGGTACTATAGTCTTAGCTGTATTAGTGTTTCTAATGCAGTATTATGCTGTATTTGCTGTTCTATGGATATGGAAGGATATAGAGACTGTACACACAACCCCTTGGGCAAAGATTGCAAAAATTAAGAGAGTGGGTTATTGTTGGTCAAACAAGAAAGCTACAGTAGGTCGGCTTTTTCCCATGGCTGTGGTGACAATGAAGAGAGAGTTGAACCCAAAAAAAATACAATTCATCCTGTCATTCCATAACCATATGAAATTCTTTCTTCTGTGGGTAATAGAAATGTCTCGGTGTTTTTGTTCATATAGTGGAAGACGATGGTCACCAAAATGATTTAGCTGCCAACATTTATTCTAAATATCCTTTAAAATATTTTGCAGAAGAGAGTAATACAGGTTTCGACCAGGATAAGGATAAATAAATGACAATTTTAAATTTTGTCTGAACTATGTCTTTAATTTTCTATTGTTTTTGATTAATTATATCCTGTTTAGAAGGCTCTGTAGAATGTTTGAAACTGTTTGGTCAATCATAGCATTAAGTGTTCAAATATTTTTATATAATGACTGTTAAACTGTACATTCAACTTTCAACAAGGTTCTACTAACTATGCTGCTTTCATGTCTCTTGTATTACTCTACAGTCTCTGTTTTATTCTCACTGTTCACAATAGGTGCAACTTTTGTTACTTTTATGGTATTATAGTAATATAAAAATTTTATTACACAGTTATTTGCCCATGAGACCCTACTTAAAGCAAGATAATGAAAACAACACTCAACACAAACAAAAAAAAAAAAAAAAAAAAAAGAAGAAAAAAAAACAACAACAAACCGCAACGAGACAGAACAATGTTCCACTAGCTAAATATGTTATCTAACTAGTCCTATAGAAAGAAACCTAGATTGCATTTATTGATTAAAACTATAATATTGTTGCAGTGGCTTATTTTCTTAGCAGAAGCTTTATGCTAATATACAAATAACATAAGAAAAACTCACATAAGTATCATGTCCCACATCATGTTTTTTTGTTTGTTTTTTAGCAAGCGAGTGTGTAATAAGAGATACAATACCATGCACAGACAGTCAATATGCCACAATAACACCCTTCAGGTTTATTTACCTGTAATGACCAGCTGACTGTACATCATTCCTTAATTATTTACCTGTTAGTCTTTCTACAGCTAAAATTGACAGTAATGACTAAATTAGATGGGAGAGTTCTGAAAGATGATGTAATGAATACAATTTTATTGCAGTTCAGCAGCCAGTCAGACTAAAGACTAATTATTGTTCTTTTTTTGCTCTTGACCACCTGTGCTATTGTCACACATCTTATTTTTTATTACCTTTTATTAACATTTTATTAGTGTTTGTAGGTTTCATCAAAAGGTGATCATTCGGTACAGAGAAAGCATGAAATGTGGTAATATGAGAATAAGGTAACACTTTAGAACAGGGAACACTAATTCACTATTAACTATGACTGTTCCCTCAATAAATTCCTAATTTGCTGATTATGAATAGTTAGTAAGGTAGTTGTTAAGTTTAGGTATTTGGTAGGATTAGGGATGTAGAATAAGGTCATGTAGAATACGTCATTAATATGTGCTTAATAATAAATGGCTAATATTCTAGTAATATGCATGCTAATAAGCAACTAGTTAATGCATGGAATCAAAGCGTGGCAGCTGGTTGTATGTGAATTATTGAAACAAGTCAGTGACATGGAGTCTGCAGAAGCAAGTGACACCAGAGGTGCAGCAGCTGATTGAAAGGAAGATCATCACTCGAACAGACTCTGACACAAACCTGATCCCCAGGGCTGTTTAGATTATGAAGATGTGCTACTTGCATTTATCTTCTTCCTACAGATGATTCACTGACACCGTAACTTAAAGGTACTGTTCACCCAAAACTTACACAAATATACAAAAATAAATGTACACAATTCTTTCATACTTAAAACATAGAGTGACTCAAATCTCATTAGCATATGTGTCACATATGCAGATGAGTTGAGTCAGGTTTGATGCCACTGGTTCATGAGGTAAAGCTCTCATGCTTGTCATGTGACACACAGCAGCCACAATACCACCCTGTAAAGGCTTATGTCCCAACTGAAAAAAAAATAAATAAAAAATAAAAAAACCTTAACAGAAAATTTTAATGGTTTCCACTACAAATACCATTACAAACATTACAAACAATCAACTTTTAACCATTAGAAAATGGTTTTCTGTAGTGTGTTTTGGGACATATTCAATTAGGATTTATTGGTTTTAACAAGCCACCAATAGAAGGCAACCAATTACCAGTAGAGACCCACAGGGTCCATTACAGTTTCCAGTAAAATCAATACAAGTCCCATTATAACCAGTAAAACCATTACTAATTTTGCAATGGTGTCTATTGTTTTTTTCAGCAGGGGTTTCATTAAATTGTTTTTATTTTTATTCAATATATCCCCAAAATATATCATCAAATATCTTGATTCTCAAATATGTGTAAGTAAATGCATTTTGCACCTTTATAGATTATGTTAGTTGATCTATAATGGGCGATGGGCAAAGTAGCCTAATACTGTAATCTATTAACTACACATAAAAGCCCCTCTTTTTACTTAAGTACCAGATATGGGTGTCATGCCATAAAATACTTTTAATATGACTTACTTTGTATTTAATGTGAATTTAATAAAAACATTGTAAGTTACTAATTAGCCTATAACATTTTCAGTGTACAAGAAGAGAGCAAAGAACGTTTACATTATCAAAGAACATTTTCACTTCAGTCCAGCGAGTTCAAGCACTCTCAAAAACTGTCATAATAATCTCTAAAGCTGTTTACACTGTGAAATTAATATCTTACTTACATTCGTACTTCTTCACTTTGTTGTTTCTGATGAGAGAATTAGTCAGAGATTTCAGTCAGCCAGCGCGCGGCGGCGAAATAGCGTGTTTCATCGATGACTCATCTGAACACCTCTGATTGGCCCTTGCATTCATAAGCTCAACAGAATCGTATGTGATTGGTTATAATGCGCAGTGCTTTAAAAACGTGCGTATTTCTGGCTCTGTGCCAGCCAGCGAACGCAGATTTGAATTTAGCAGCTGGTGATTTTTTTTCTTCTTTTTATATATATATTGTTTACAGAACAAACAATTGTTTTGCTGTGATATGATTCCAAATTTAGGGGGGCCAAACTTGTTGATAGGGGGGCACTAGCCCTCCCTGAGACCCAAACGCTCGCGTGGTGTTTGCATACTCTGTCACAGATGAAGTTAATTAAATGCAATATTTGTCAAATGCACAGACGTTTCCGAAACGTTTTCATGAGCAACAGAAACACTTTTTATATACTGCTTAATACAGCGCCATTTGTTCAAGAATAAAGTTCAACATAATCATATAGGCCTATTTAAATATTAATAAAGTGGGGGTAAATGTGCTTTTATCAGTGTTTCATGATAAACGTGATTCAATTTAACATTGCTACAACATCAAAAAAGCTATACATCAATTCTATGCAGCGATGCTGCCGGGTTCTCTGGGCCAGAGCTCATCTCAGATAGTCAAAAAGACAGTGAAAATGTGTGCTGTACTCAGATGAGTTCACATTTCCACTTGTTTCCGGGAAAAATGGATTTCGAGTTCTCAGTCCCAAAGAACAAAGGGACCATCCAGACTTTCATCAGCGACAGAAGCAAAAGCAAATGTCTGTCATGGTATGGGGGTGCAGCAGAGCAAACAGCATGGGTGACTGGCATATGTGCGAAGGTAGGGTAGAGTGGGGGAAAACGCCCCCTTATAAAGATTGTTTAATTTTTTTTCAGTGAAACAAAAGTTAAATGTGTTCAGAAAGGTTATTATAGTTTTACTGACATTGACATAAATTATAAACCAAGTATGAAAAATGTCCAGAGTTTTCATGTTATTAGATTTTTAACAAAAAAATAACAATTTAACAATTAGTCTCCTCAATTCCCAAACAACGAAACATTGTAATTAAAAGGAAGGTTGATGTGATACAGTATTAAACGTGCCTCTGTCCCAACTTTTTTGGAGTGTGATGCAGCCATCAAAATCAAAATTTGTTCATATTTACAAAATACATTTATGTTGGTCAGTGAAAACTTTGGAATTTTTTTTTTTTTTTTCACTTTTGTCAGTTAAATAAAAGTTAAAGAGAATTAACAAATCACAGATTCTTGATTTTGCTGCATTTTACAAAATGTCCCAACTTCTCTGGAATTGGGGTTGTACCTGGCAGTTTCAGAGATTACGTAGGATTTGTGATAAAGAGCAGGATTTTGAGGATAAAGCTAAGAGTCTAGAAAAAATGATTTTTAAATAGAAGATATAAGTATGAAATCAATCAAAAAATATGACAAGGGACAATTTGTTACAAAGAAAAATAAGAGTAGAAAATTCAAATAAGGTCTATTTTGTAACCAAATACAGTACAAATACTGAAAAAAATTAACAAAGTATTCAAAAAAAATTGGGATATTCTACAAAGTGATGAATTGCTGAGAAATATATTTCCAGATCCTCCAATGATTATACTGGTATTTAAATAGTAGGCCTATATGTTTGTTGAACTTTATTCTTGAACAGATGGCGCTGTATTAAGCAGTATATAAAAAGTGTTTCTGTTGCTCATGAAAACGCTTCTGAAATGTCTGTGTATTTGACAAATATTGCATTTAATTCACTTCCTCTGTGATAGAGCATGCAAATACCGCGCGAGCATCTACCCCGACTGCAAATGGCTACTCTCGCCAGCCGGTGACAGGCTAGTGTAGTTCATCTTGAACAAGCCTATAGAGCAGGGGTGTCACACTCAGTTCCTGGAGGGCTGCAGCCCTGCAGAGTTTAGTTCCAACCCTGCTCCAAAACACAAACCATGCAGTTTTCAAATAAGCCTAAATGACATGATTAGCTGGATCAGGTGTGTTTAATTAGGGTTGCATCTAAACTCTGCAGGACTCCTGCTATAGAGAGTTGTTGCTCACGTGACTATGATCCAATGACTTAATGACACTGCTTTCACCTGTGCTAAGTTTGTTGTTTGCTCTCCCTGAAGAAGGCATGTACCGAAACGTGTTGGAGGGTTTTTAGATTTCTTGATTTTTCTTGATTTAGATTTAGCTGGTAAGGTATATGAACTACCTAATTGGAACTTGTCAGCCCATTATACATGTAGGCTCTCATATTGTGGAAAAAGCAGCATTAAACTTCCTTTTCCATTTTTCACAAAGAAAAAAAAGTCATTAATACATAAGTTTAAATGTGTAAATATTTAGCATTCCTTTGCATTATACAATTACAAGTAACAATAATCATAATAAAAACATTAAGTATAATAATCCATCTCACTGACAAACCTTTACAAGTATGACATGCTGGAGGTTTCAAACAAAATGGTGACACCAAAATTTCAGAATATTGAAGGGTATGGTTGACTAGCCTCCTTGTGCCATTACACGAAGAACAAAATGGAAACTGGGTCATATTACACTGCAGTGTGAGGGCAGCCTAAAGCATTATTGATCCTACAATAGTTTCATCCAACCCACAGTGAGTCAAGACTGGATCTGTGTTACATCAGGCCAGTAGTGAATTCTGAAAAGGAGCATCTCCAGAACTAGCAAAGCTAATTCATGGTTTCACACCAACTGACATGTTTTATCTTTGTATACAAATCTTTTGAATTTGAATGGAAACACTGCTGGTTTGAACTGACATGTTTTCGATGTAGAGATGGATGTGCTGTGGTGCCTTTTGACATTAGAAAGCTAAGGAGGGCATTAATGTGATCAGTGTCAGTGTCTCAGCAATTTTAATAAATTGGTATGAAAAGGCAGCCAGAGGTCCCAGCAGTGAGCTGTTTCACATTATACTTTCACATTACCTCATGGACCCATGATAAAAAAAAATAAAATCTAACTTTGCTCAGTTTTAGATTTTGTTGAAGTGATTTTATTATTTTTTGACATTCACTGCTTTGCAGTAATGAAATTACACACTGCAGGGAGCCCAAGGTTTTTGCTAATTTTATGTGACCAACGTATAGTCAAATAAGCTGTATTTGAAGAAAATGTAAAAGTTATGATGTATTTCAGGCTCTTTATTATTCAGGTGCCGTACACTGTCATGTCTAGAACTAAAATGTTAAGAAAATGTCAAGATTTTCCCATAGCACAACACTATTGTTTTAACCGCTTAAGATCTAGACTGGTATAGAAGGTTTATCCCCTCAAGTGAAATCCATAATGCTTTCACACTTGTCCTGTATCAGCAATTAATAATTCCTGAGGTGTCACACTGTCTTAGGAATTGAATGAATCATCAGAGACTTTCACAATGTGGAGAAAGTCTTTGACCGTATATAGGTTGCATTATATACCAAGGGAGCAGCAGAAGCTCAAGGGAACTCGGTCTGACAGCATCTATCTTTAGCACTTATTGTCCAATGTGAGGCAGAGGTGCTACATTCAGAGAAAAGCACTATGTGTGCTCAACTTCATCCGTCATAAAGATTGGATGTGAAGTGTCATGTCAGATTGCAGTGATGAAGCTTTATTTTCATACTGAATAAACTTTTTTTCTTGTTTTCCACTAAAAATATCTGAACATCCCATGTCACAGAGAAAAATGTTTATATTTAAAATATAATTTATAGAAAAAAATACTCAAATATATTGTAGTGTTTTTTTTTTTTTAAGCATCTAAAATACATTTGTTTGTCTTATTAAGAGTTGGGGTAAGAAAATTAATTACATTATGTAAATGTAAAAAAAAGTAAATGTTTAAAAAATAAATAAATGATTGTAGACTTGGTGATTATGAGAATTATTTAAAAAACATCAAAAAATAAATAAATAAAAAAATTGCAGTGCAATCTCAGCTTCTAAAGATATTGTGGATTTTAACATTCTGCATTTCCCTTCTTACTCTAAAATAATATTACAGCAATCCCTAAAAAGGAAACAGGCAGTTCCTACAATGGCATTCCACTTATCATTTCAATCTATTACATTCACAGAGTTCAACAAAGTTTGGCCACATTCCCAATATGTGTGGTCACTGATAGGGACGTGAAGAACTACATGGCATAGACCTTAACAACAGGAAGTGGAGGAGATAACATCAGCAGATGCTGTAACCCTAGCCTCCTATCGCATTAATGTATGCCACACACAATGTCCTGCGCAAAAGACTGAACCAATGATCTAAACAGGCATACAGCACTAGTGTATTCAGCACAAAACTGGAGCAGAGCTACAGAACAGAGCTTTCTTTTTCTCTAGAACAGGCAAATTAATAGCAGTGACCAAATGTGCTGAATAACAAGAACTTTGGCTTGGCCATTTCTGCCAACTATTTATTTTATTTTTCCAAATACTGTTATATGAAGAGTGTCCGTCACTACATAGTCGACGTGCAGGATTCCTCCTCTTGTGATTATCTTGGGTGGATCAAGCTTCTGTTTGGAACAGGAGATGCAGCCTATTAGTCAGCCTGTGTTTAGCTTCTTCAACCAATAGGCAGGATTATAGGTTTTTAATGGCTTGAGAAGCACTTTTTGAGGGGTTTTGTGCATCTCAATGTTTAGTGGTCTCCTTAAATGGTCTCCTCTTGCATAGTGCTTATGATATGTATAGGTACATCATGTGCATTATTAAATGTGAGTCATGCCATAAAAAATAAAAATTTCCTTGATTTCCTTGACGTTTCAGAAATCAAAACATCCTCCCTAGTGCAAAAAGAGCATTTATAGAAACTAAGCCATAAAAAACACTCGTTTTCTAATTGAGCTTTGTGATGTTACATGTTTTAAAGCAACCGTATGTAGTTTTGTGTGTGTTTTGCAACTTTAGAGCCTCCAACTGTTTAAAGTGAGTGGAATTCACAATCATTACAACCGTGCATTTGTTGCTGCTCTAAAGCAATCTGCCGTTTTCTTGTAAATTCGTACACACTCTAGAACAGACATTTGGAGGGGAATGTGGGAAAGAAACAAGCTATTCTGCTTATTAGAAGTCAGTGTAACTTACCATCAGAATGAATTGAATCTGACATTTCAAAGTAAACACTCCTACAGCTTAAAGTGCCCCTATTATGGGTAATGAAAGGTTCATATTTTGGTTTTGGGAGTCACCAACAACAGGTTGACATGCATGCAAGGTCAAAAAACACTTTCATTAGACAGTTGTCTTATAATATGCATTTATTTTTTTTTATCTTACTTGCTCAACGACTCCCAAACGATTCACTCGACAATTCATTTTTCCAAACCCCTCCTTTGCATGACACTAATCTGCAGTGATTGGTCCAATCGTTCTCATTTTCATTTTATCATTAATGTAATGCTTGATAAAGCAGCGTTTGCGAGCAGTGCTGCTTTGTGTACAGCGTTACCGGGGAAACCGCTATTTTTACCAAAGTGGCAAAGAATGAATTTGCATTTTCATTCAGACCAACGCGAAAAGACAAACAAGTGGGCGGGCAATATGCTAATGTTTCATGTTGAAATCAACATGAAACAGCTTGGGATTCGTTTTAAAAACTACTCGTTTCAATGATTCAGTGTCGACTCTTTCTTTTGAGAGACAATAACTTTATACACGGAGCATTGCAGGATGTTTTCATTCACTTAGAGCTATGTTACACACTGCATGAAAGTTTATTTTCAAAAATCCATAATAGGCGCACTCTTGAGGTCAATAAACGAAAGGGATTTAGAATGATATATGACCCAATAAATCAAAAGAATAAAAAACTCACAGACATTCAGAAATGCAATGTCTGGTGGATATGAAACGATTCAATTTCAAGATAGACCTTTCCATAGAGATGGCAAACTGACTAGATCTCATATCAGATTTTGTTTCTGCACAGATGTGATGTTTTCCCTTAATCATCTCTTCGATCTTTCTCTGCTTTGTAAAACTAAAATATAATAGCACTGAAGAAAGATTTTTTTTTTTTCTTAAATATCTTTGTGTTTTGTTGGCAGGTGATATAAAACGATGTTATTCTCTGTTCTTTAAACACTCTACATACAAAATAACACTCAGACACACAATTTATTGCACTCAATGCGAATGAATGACAAATGAAAACAAACTGAAAGGGAGACTTTGGAATAAAAGTACTGACAGGCAGAAAAAATGAATATAAAATATTAGAGATTGATAAACTTGACTGTTTTTGTGACCATCATGCACTGAAGTGTAATTATGATGCTATCTTTCAACATCAGAGTGAAACCTATCACAGATCCATAAACAACAACTGCTGTTGCCCAAAAAGACCCTGGGGTCCTGAACTGCCAGCACCAGGGAACCGGAGACAGCGCCTCCAACAGGATAAAGACTTTACCAGGCTCAAACCGAGTCACTTGGAAACTTCGTGCTCAGTGCTCAGGCCAGACCTCAGGGTCCTGAAATCCTCAAGACAAGACAAATGGCCTTAAGGTACAGTATGTATAACTTGAATGACAGTTAAAAATACCAAAGAAAGTTACTGCAATGGTATCTTAATCAACAGTGGAGTAATTATATCACATTATCTTCCACAAATCAATTCTACCTCTGAATTATTGCTTCTTGGTTGACACTGTCTGTTTTATATATATATATATATATATATATATATATATATATATATATATATATATATATATATATATATGTGTGTATGTATGTATGTATGTATGTATGTATATATATATATATATATATATATATATATGTATATATATATATATATATATATATATATATATATATATATATATTTTATTATTATTATTATTATTATTATTAAGTTTTAGTTTTATTTGAGTTATTTTAGTACTTGAAATGAAATAATATATATATATATATATATATATATATATATATATATATATATATATATATATATATTGCATTTATAAATGTGTGTGTGTGAGTATATATATATATATATATATATATATATATATATGTGTGTGTGTGTGTGTGTGTGTGTGGTTGTACATACATGTAGTTGTTTTTTGGTGTTTGGCTTAGTGTTATGTTAGAATCATTATTATACTCATACCTTTTGTTCTTTAATATTTTGAATTGCTTTTAGCTTTATTTATTTATTTTCATTTAAACGTTAAGTTTTGAAAATTTTTGTATGCATTAGCTTTTAGTTTTGGATCTGTTTCAGTTGTTTTAATACTACAATTGATTGCTTCTGTTGTCCTCATTTGTTAGTCGCTTTGGAAAAAAGTGTCTGCTAAATGACTAAATAAATAAAATAAATATTTTCAGAAATTAATTCTATTTTTACTGACTTTTCTTAGAGTGTACTTTCTAAAGAATGTAGTACACAAAATCCTCTAACATTCTTATGTAATATTTTGTAAGCTTTATGATGGTCACACAAAATGGCAGATCTATCAATCTCAGTAGACAACAAAAACATTTAAACCATTTCTTTTTAAATGATAGCCATCCATGATTTCAGACAGCTGTTTGATATCAAATCATTTAGGTTACATCATAAAAAGATGCCTTACCAGGATAGAGGGGTTCTTGTGCAGACTGTTTCTGTTGGCCTCATTTTAAAAACTCTTTCTGTAAAAAATTACCTGATTGAAGCAAAATTATGAAGGATTTCTTAAAGAGAATGACACGAAGACTAACTTTATGCCAAAAGAGATTACTTTGTCTTCATGGAAATATTTAAATGTACTTTTGGAGGGAGCACAATGTGCTATTTTTTATTTTATTTAAATATTTTCCTGTAATGAATCGTTTCAGATGACTGGTTCCCTTTCAGGTTCATGTTCTAATAAGCAAGAAAATTCTATATAAATATAATATATTTTTGTAATTTGCATATGTGCTTGGGAAAGCATGACTCAAGTGGTCTGGCTTTACACAGTTATGAAGTTCTATTATTTAACCTCCCTCTCACTTAACAACTGAGACATCATATAAAATGGCTTTTATCTCTTACAGATAATAATAATGTCAACAAAGAAACAGACTCTTTGGTGTTGTATCTTCTTACGCTACAGTCCATTAGTATTTTTCCAAAGGAACATTGTGCTGTTGTAAACTTATTGAATTGTTATGCCCCAGAAGCACTGAAAATGAAAAATTGCAATCTCATATTTTTGTACTAAGAGGTTCTGTTATTCTAAATTGATAACATATTTGGCTTAAGTAAAACATAGAATGCCTGTTATTAAGGTCTTTTAAGTATTGTTTTATTTACCTTTTTGTGTCGAAGCACTTGGAGGTGGTCATGAATGGATTTCTTCTGGCTTTCAAAAACACATACTCTTGCTCAGTGGAGCGCCAGAGCAACACTGATGAGCACACATTGGCTACAGCAACTCGGCCAATCACTGAGGACCTCCCAAAGAGTCTTGATGACATTTTGGCTGGTAAACAAGGCCTTTGAGCTTTTAACCCACCTCAAAATATCTCTCGAGGTGTTGTTTTCCCAAATGTTCAATTTTCAGCCAGGCCATCTTATCAGTCTTCAACGGGAACTGCGTCATGTTTTGGAAGTCGCATTGATTGAGTCAGGGTGTTCAGTAAATGAAGTTATCATAGATTTTCCAATACTCATCTTCTGCATGGAGGGATGGAGAGCTTGAATATCTAAAGTCCTCAGCTATCAGGTTTCATTTCAAGGGTGGGAACCCAGGGAGAAGCCAAATTGCTAACATGATCTACATGCATAGAAGCACAGCAGAGGTTAATTGTCATTTCCTCCTGAGGATGTTTACCAGTAACTTCAATGTTTTCCTTTTCCATCTGGTCACTCAAGCTGTTTTCCAGGATTTTGCAGTTTAATGGAAAAGCTGAGTGAGAACGTCATCATCTTCTTTCAGTGTCAAAGAATTGTTTTTACTCTGATGTGTTAGCCAAATGTTTGAAGTAACAAAGTATTAAATATTATAGCAAACAGATATCCATTTGCATTCTTTTGTTTTAGCATCACCTTGGTCAAAATGATCCTCACTGAATATATCCTAGAGGTAGAATTATACAACACTTATAAACTGTTTATATGGTAACCAAATGTCTGGTGCAGTACAGCAAGTGCTCTGCACACCCAACAATAATTGTAATCACCATCCTGATACATACCACTCACAATGCATTTTGCACATGCATAAATTAAGTGAGATTGGAAAAAGCTTATGTAGATTGCTAAAGTGAAGCGAGTAAATCATTCTGAAATTGGTCTAATGACAAAAACAAGGTTCAAACACACACTGAAGCCACATACAAACTGCAGCCACAGATCTGGACTGCATCCAGCGCTTTGAAGCAAAATAAGGGTATATTACAGAGTTGGACTTTGTGAAACGCAAGCTTTCCTGGGTTTGAAAGGAGGTCTGCAGATGTGCCGATTAGCTCTCATGAAAACCAAAGGGAATCGCTCCAGTGAGCACTTGACAACAGCTTCAATCAACATGCATTTTGATTCTGAGTAAGGCTTAAGCGTAAGAACTAAATGTACCTTAACAAGGCACGTATGTACTGTAAAATGTAATAGTGTAGCACAATATGTAAATAATCCCTTATTAGGTCGTGGTTCTCAACAAAGAAGCTGGTGGCTATTAAAAGGCCTTGGTAAACCTCTTAGTAGGCTGTAGGATGTACTACAAGTATTTCAAAGCCATTTAAAATTACCTTTCAAAATAAACTTAAGGATGATGATAATCTTTCATGAGGATGAATCTGTTCTTGCAGATAGGTCCCGTTTTCCAGGTCATTAAAGGGGTCATGAATTGAGAAACCAAAATTTCTCAATTGATCTTTGAGATATAAGAGTTCATTGTACTATAAAAACATACTATAAGTTTCAGAACTCAAAACTTTGTTAGTCTAAAAACAGCTTAGATTGGAGACAGTCTGTAATAGTGTGGATAGTGTGGATTCGCGCATGTATTGTTTACGAGAGAGGCGAACGCGTATGTCTACACAGAAACCAAACGATAAAGATGGCTCTGAAGACAACAAGCTGCTGTGCAGTGCCAAGTTGTGGAAAAACAGTGTTTGCGTTGCCTTCCTTCTGATCCCAACGTTAGGAAAGAGTGAATTTTATTTTTAATGAAGATCCATACCGCGTCAGTAAGAACTTGGTCCTTTGTTCACTTCATTTTACTGCAGATTTGTTTACAAACAAGGCACAATTTGACGCGGGATTTTCAAAAAGATATTGGATATTGGATCCGACAGTAACGTCGCAACACAAGTGTGAGTAACTTCACTGTGTGAGTATTTTCATGATGTGGTCACTATTGCTTTGTCTCTTCTTACAGATCGTTTGATATGTATTTAGTTATTTATGAGTTTTTGACCTAAATCACAGCAGTATCCATCTATGAAAAATGCAGACTGTCAAACACACACAACTATTAGCCAATCATAGCAGTGGGTGTTTACTTTAGAGTATAAAATCCACCACGCATATTCAAAAGGAGCATTCTGATGAAGGGGGTTAAAAACAGAAAATAGCTTATTACTACTAAATTATGATGGTTTTTGATGTAAAAATCTTGATTACATTATAAGTGGACCTCAGAGAACAGTACAAAAAAAACAAAGGCAGTTCGTGACCCCAGAGAAATGAAAGCTTGTGTTTCCAACATATTAATACATTTACTAAACTTTTTTTTTTTAACAAAACTCCCCATTTTCTTATAGTTTACTCCCTGTCCACTCTTGACCTCAATGCAGAAATTTGGTCCTGTGTTTCTTTTTGCTGGTCCTATTTTAAATCTGTCCGGCAAAATGGACAATTTTTTTATTTGTCCTCTCAACAACTGTTGTTTTAAGAGTTGCTGTTCTTGAGACTCCTTTAATCACAAAATAAATCAATTTATATACACACACACACACACATATATATATATATATATATATATATATATATATATGTGCTTTTCTCCCATTTTTTTCTTACAATTTCACATGAATATTGTATGCTGTACTAATAGCATTTATTTACCCTTAACCAAAGAGTTCCAATGAAATGCTTATCTGGTTTTCTGTGGCTTGTGCGTGTTTTGTAGTGATTTTCTGCTTCATGAATTCAATTAATGTAAGTATTTGTTCCCTTCTGTCTGAAAGACTCATTAAAGTAGCACACAATCTGTTCTGCAGATGTGTTCAATAGACTCTTTAGTCAGGGCACACCAGTCTAATACTTGTGCTTAAAAATCAAAGAGCTGTTTAATGCTTTATTTTAAAGAGATATATTATATCATCATTATTAATAATAATAATATCATTATTCCTACAAATACATGGATCCCGGCACTTTGAAAAATGTTTTCTTTCATTTTGTCTTTGTTAAAACAAGAAAGCTAAAAATATCCTATGGTGAAAAAATAAAGCAAACAACAAACAATTTAAACATTGAGAAAAAGAGAAAATCACAAAAAGACACAAATAAAACTATAACGAAATTGAAAAGAAGAAATTCTACATCCTTTACAAACACTATGGCCCAATAATTTAAGAAAATAGTGTCTCTAAAACGTTCATATTGCTTTGTACCTTCATCAGTGCCCTTTAGGGAGTTCAGCAATACAGTGCTGTGAAGTCTTCACAACGGCCAGAAGGGGACGCCCTCCTCCGGGCTTTGCACTCACCTCCACGAGGAGGTCATGAGGTTGCCAGCGAATCGGGAATGAGGAGAGAGAGTCCCGTTATTAGCTTGTTTAATCCTCAGCACAATGTCCTTTTGTGTTCTTTTGGCAGTAGAGAAAAAATACAAGGTATAGTTACTATTCCTCATGATCATGGAGTATTCACCATTGTTGCATTTAGCATTATTACTCTCTAAGATATTATTACTATTACTATCACCATCACGGATACACAGTGTGCATCGTGTGTCATGTGCGTGTGTGTGTGTGTGTGTGTGTGTGTGTGTGAGTGTGTGAACGTGTAAGTCAAGTGTTCAGTGCTCAGAGCTTGTTTTCTCAAAAGAGAAGCTAGGCAGAGTCAATAGCTTGGAGTTCGGGACGCCTTCTTGGGGCAGCCCATCTCCTCCTCCACCCAAATCAAATGAGTCCTTGGAGTCACTGGAGGGAGCGCGCCTCCTCAGGCAAGTGTCCCGACTTGGCAACGGGGGTGGCACCATCCCCAGAGCAGGGTGAAAGCCTTCCGGAAGCTCCGAACCCTCGGGTGGATCCACAGAGATGCACGGTGGACTCATCTTCTTCTTGCGGCCGCGTGGAGAGGACTGCTGCTGGAGGCTATCGCCTCGTGACACGAAACCGGAGGAGATCGAACTGCGCTGGGGACTGCTTTCCACGGACGAGCACACCTCAATGGAGTGGCGACGTGGGTCGTCAAGCCAGGACAAGGGCCGTGGTAACAGCAGAGCTCGCTGGCCCTGAGTGTCCACGCTGTGGTACTTCTTAAGCTGACGTCTTGCACCTTGATCCCCTATTCCTTCCCCGATCCCATCGTCGCTCCTCCCTGCGAGCCCTGCCCGGATAATTCGGGATACCTCCTGATCCACAGAGTCCGTTTCCTCCTGCTTCCTGGCATCCAGTGATGGGAGGGGTGGAGAGCAGGAACGCCTGGAGAACACGTTGTACTGGTCGTAGGGGTTGTGCTGCGTGTGGACACTAGATCGCGATGGTTTCGGGGAGGCGCCTGGTGTGGCGGGAACCAGAAAGAGGGAAGGCTGGTGCTGCTGCTGCTGCTGAGGTGGAAGGGTGACAGGGGGGTCCGAGAGTTCCCTAAGCTCCAGGGGGCCCTCGTTTTCCCCTCCCTCTGTGTACAGAGTCTCCTGAGAGTCAGCACTCACTGCCACCTGAAGAGAGCAGGGACGGGAGGAGGTGAGGGGAAGGTAAGGGGTAACATTAAGGATTAGAACATGAACAGGTGAGAGGGAGATTGGTTAGTATGAGATGTTAAGTATGTAGAAGCTAGTGGAAGGGGAGGGGAGCCGTGGAGTTAGAGTGGAGTTCACCATTAGCATTGCACTCCACAAGCTCTTTGCTTCAAAGGATTGATGGTGAAATTAGAAAAATAGAGAGACCGTCTCAGGGCACGTCTCTGTTTTGAATGCATTCGTAGCCCCAATCCGAGGTAGCCAACATTTAGAATCTGAAGTTGGTGTTCTTATTTTTCAAAAGTTTGTATCAAACTTGAAAGTATCAAATGAAGTAACTCGCCACAAAACGTACCAAAACGTCCAGCCATACATTAAGCCTTAACCGACAAAAATAGTGCTTAATTTGTGCTACAAAGTTCAATAAAACTTGCTTAATAGCAGTTACACATTCTGAAGTAACATTATTATTTCAACAACCAGTTAACCACTGGTTGAAAACCTTTTTAGTCCTTTCAGTCTCATGGGCGGTGCTAGGGATGGGTTTCCAGGGGTTATATCCTCAATTTTTTTTATTGCTTTGAGTTTTAATGTCAGGTTTCTAGTCATCTGCTCTATAAATCAGACATAAAGAAGAAACTAAAGGATCTATTGCCTTTTTGGTGAGAGTTGCACTCCATCTAGACGCAATAAGCACTGAGTATTTTAAAGACAGAATGGAATATGCTTCTGTACTCGAGCCTGACCACTTGGAAAACTCTTTCATAAAGACAAAGACCAAGGCCACGAACTTCGCAAACTTTGGAAAAGCAACAAGTTTTCCCTCATATAAACAGTACAATAACTTATAAACAAAATCACTTCCAATGACAAGTGAAAGTCATGACAATACTGTCAACCTGTACACAACTACGGAAAGCTTGAAGGGATGCATGGAACTTCTGGCACCCATAGAGATCTTTTTTTTTTTTTTTTATTGATTTTATCCAGTAATATATAAACATTTACTTCATAAAAATGATACCTTACTTTACAGTTTTAATATTCTAATATTTAAACAAATGATGATTCATATGTATTCTCAGATGTTTGGGCAAAGCACAAATATCTGTTGTCCCTAGAACCGCCCCTGGTCCTTCTTATTGTCTTCACTGATAGGAAATGTATACTGCGTGCACTTTCAACAAAATCAGAAAGTGTACAGGCTACTGGAGAAATTAGCAAATAAATATTTGTCTTCCTTTTGCTCTATATCTTTGTCTCCTCTTTGACATTGACACAATGCCTGAATAGCAGTACTGTACATGCTACTGCTGTGGGTAAAGTCACGTAGGTGAAAACTTACAATATCAATTGCACTTTCAGAGAAAAGTTTGTAATAGATGTACTGTTTTAACTAGGGCAGAGAAACATTTACCCTAGGGCAAAACTACAGGCACTGTTTGGCAGACTGCACTCTGAGCCACTGGGCTACTGCAACAGACCACAAGACCCACGTCTCTTCCTGGGGTCTCCTTCTCTCAGAATTCTACCTAAAACTGTCGCTTTCTTTGAATCAAGGGAGTCCGAGAGAGGCACCGGCCCAGTAGGAGAGAGGTGGGTGGGTGGTTTGGGAGGGGCTAAAGATCACGAGGAACCATGTTATGTTTGGAAAGTTAGCGGACACTGAGTAAGAGGTTGAGCCATAAGAATCCCTGTTCTATGTTGAAACTTGTATGATTGAAGCTATGCTGCCCCCTAGTGGCAGGAAGTTGATTTCACATTTGCATGACAAATGATTGACTAAATGGCATGTATGGGAAACCAATATATATATATATATAATTTAATGAATATGTATCATTGTTGTTAATAATATTTTTACAGTCATGCTATTTTGTTCATGTTAAAAACAAACAGCTAATGTAATACTGTTTGAATACATATTTTTTGGAAGGTTATCATAAATAAATGATGACTACCATCTGTTTTTACATTTCCTTTAAAATGAATTCAATTTAATTATTGCAGATCTTAAGAATATCTTTTTTATAAATGCAACTCAGTTGAGTGTCAGTCCACTAGTTTCAATCCTCTTGATCTTTACCCTGCACTTTTGGCCTTTACAGTAGCCATGGTGAAATGCGTTGGGCTGGAGGAACGGGATTTAAGGGGTGTGGTAGGAGAAAGAGGGACAGAATTGGGGACGGAGTTCAAGGATTGTGGCGCTGGAGGCCAGCTGAACCAAGCAGCCCATTCCAGCTCTCTCAGAAACAGGAGTATCTGTGCCTCAGGAGCAGCTCGGGGTCAGGTTTGGGTTGTACCATGCTGAGCTGCTCGGAGTGAGTCACATTAGAGGGTGCGCAGGCCAAAAAGCAGCAGAAAAAAAGGAGAGAATGCAGGAAGGATTTAGAGAAGAAATATACTAGCCAGAGGGAGAGATCAACAGTGCAGAGGTGTCAGACTTCATACCACTCACATTCCCACAAGTCACCAATCACAATCCATAGACAAGGAATATTATGCATGATGAAAGAAGACAAGCAGAGAGAAAACTGCTCTGTTACAAAACTTAGTCAGGTGCCTACGGAGGCAACAGAGTCATCTGCCAATCCTGATACCGAGATTATTCCAACTTACTTTGATGTTTAAAATGACTTACTTCAAACAGATTCTAAAGTTGTATTCCAAATGCAAATGTACTATACACTGTGCACTTCTGCTGCACATTACATACTCTTATACAGTGTATGGAATTTAGAAGGCCAGTGCTATTTCTGATGGAAGAATAATTTTTTTATTTTTTTTTTTATTTCACAGAACCATTTACTGGTCTTTCAGTATAAGGAGGGACATTTCAAATGCACATCATATGCTGCAGCGATGGCTTCAGCAGGTTTATCCATTCGCTTACCACTGAGTGCACAAAATGTCTACTTGTGATCTATGACTTGCCAATGCAAGAAGTTTCACATGTATTGCATAAAGGGTAAAGAAACTAATGTCTTTATTCATGCATTAAATTGAGTAAAAGTGACAGTAATGACATTATAACGTCACAAAAGATTTCTATTTCAAATAAATGCTGTTCTTTTGAACTTTGTATTTATCAAAGAATACTGAGAAATGTATCATTTTAACGGAAATAATAAGCAGCAAAAAGTTTCTTGAACACCAAATCAGCATATGAACGATTTTTGAAGTATCATGTGCCACTGAAGACTTGAATAATGGCTGCTGAAAATTAAGATTTGCCATCACAGGAATGAATTACATTTTAAAATAACTGTTAGGGGTGGGGGATATTACCAAAATCTTATTTCACGATATGAGTAATTTTATATCACGATGACGATATATATCACAATATAGTTATTTTTGCTTTAAAAAGGTTTTTATGATATCAAAGTTTTTGATACCATGGAAGTTTCATAATTCTTGTCACTACTATCACAGAAAAATAGTCTAAAAAAGAAAAGAAAGAAAAACTCAAGCTCACTGAAGATAAGTAACTAATTACAAGCAACAGGACAAAAAACTACAATAAATAAATGCTATTTATATATAACTTAAATTTATGTACACCTTGCAGAATCTGCAAAATGTTAATTTTACCATAATAAGAGGGATCATATAAAATGCATGTTATTGTTTATTTAGTACTGACCTGAATAAGATATTTTAGATAAAAGATGTTTACATATAGTCCACAAGAGAAAATAATGGTTGAATTTTTAAAATTGACCCCGTACAAAAATGTACATACAGTTTATTCTTAATACTGTGTTGTTACCTGAATGATCCACAGCTGTGTTTTTTTGTTTAGTGATAGTTGTTTACGAGTCCCTTGTTTGTCGTGAACAGTTAAACTGCCTGCTGTTTCTTCAGAAAAATCCCTCAGGTCCCACAAATTCTTTGGATTTTTCTTATTTTGCCTAAATATCATTTTTTTCATTTAGTACTACCCTTCAGAAGATACTTACATGTTTCCCAGAAGACAAAATAAGTTAAATTTACCCTGATCTTCAAATTCAAAAAGATTTCACCCCCGGGCCCTCAACGCAATTTTTCTAAATTCACGTGCACGCGTCTCACGTGCACGCGCTGAGAAACAGTGCTCAGAAACTCAGAATCTCTCAGACAGTGCGTGCATATAGCAAAAGTTCTCAATGAGTTTCAATGGCTTAAAACCACTTGTTTTTAAACTACAACCCGTGCAAATACAAGTTTTTGTGAGCACGTAGCACAGCAATGTGACGTGAGTGTGTAACCGCAATAGAGACAATAGTCAAAAATCTCTACCGGTTGACAAATTTACAAATAAACTACCAGTTTATTTGTGTCTACCGGTATATTGCCCACCCCTAACTGTTATTATAAATTGTAATAATATTCTACAATATTACTCTTTTTACTCTTACTATTTTTGATCAAATAAATGCAAATAAATAAATAAATAAAAACTTACTGAGCCCAAACTTTTGAACGTTTGTGTATGTGGCAGTTGAATACATCAGAAATACTATATGTATCGAGGCAGCTCACTAGGTTTTGGAACAGAGCTACTATGTGCAATCAACAAAACCAGAGTGCATCAACATGTGTTAATAGAAACAGACTCTGTAAGCAAAACACATTTGAAAAGAAGCAGTGAAAGGACTGAGAAGAATGAACCTGAGCTCACCTGTCTGCGTAGGGTTCGTGAGAGAGTGTGTGCCCGGCGAGGTGGGGGGATTCGCGGGATGCTCTCCGAGTCCGATAGGCTATGAGGACTGATCGGTCTGAACAGATCGGTGGGCACAGTCAAGTGCAGTGTGGGTTCTTCTGTTTGAGACTGGATAGAACCTGTAGACCCTGTGTGAGGAGACGTTTTTCTATTACATTTCATATTACATCTGTATTTTAAACAAATTCAGAAATAAAATGCAGTGCTCTACCTGTCTGAGCGAGGTGAGGTGAGGTTGTGTGGGTACTGTGGGTTGGGTTGGGCTGCAGTGGCAGGAACATGTAGCTGTCATTGGGCAGAGAATGTGTGCGGCCCACTGAGGTCTTCTTCACGTACAGTAAGTGCTCATCCGTTGGCTCGTCTGGCTGCTGGGGGTCTGGGGGATCTGCTGGAGCTGTGGTCTGAGGGGCATTAAAAGAGATGCAAGTCAAGGTGAGAGCTGGTACTTGTGTTTGGAGCATCAGGGGCCCTTATGAACACATGGACGCACACGCACACACATTGTACCTAATACATAGAAGCTGGACTTGTTAGCATACAATGAAAGGCAAACATTACTGCACACTAGACATAGGGAGGAGACTGATCAAGAAACATGTTCTCATAAATCATGTTGTGTAAATGCAAATGCATATTTCTTATGTGAACATGTACATTTTATTATTTTTTTCATATCCACATATTGTATACTGTATATACATTTAAATTACAGATGGGTGAATGAATATTTGCTATCAATCTTTTTTTTAGTAATTTCTTTTTAATAAATTGTCTAATTCAGTTCACAAAACTGAATGATTCATGAATCAGATTGAAACGGACACATTGACTCCATTTGGAAATTTGGGTCTGCTAATCTGTTAAATAAGTCTCAAGAACAAAAAATATAATATATTTTGGTGTTTTTGTGTCTTTTGTTGAAGTAACACACACCAGAATTTCTGATTTTCATGGAAAATCCAAATGATGAAAAACGAAAAAAGGAAAGGTTTTCCTTTTTTATAATTCTTTTCATATCAATGTAACGTATATACATTTAAATTACTGATAACTGAAAATATGAGCATTTGCTATCAATAATTTTTTTTTTAGTAATTTCTTTTTAGTGACTTGCCTCACCCAGTTCACAAAACTGAATGATTCATGAATCAGATTGAATCAGACGTACTCCGTTTGGAAATTTTGGTCTGTTAAATGAGTCTCAAGAACCAAATTTATGACAAATTTAAGTAACACTCTTCAGAATTTCTACTTTTTATGGAAGAAAATTAAAGTATTACAGGTTTGGAATGACGTGAGATTAGTAAACAACAGTAATTATAGTAATATTAAATAACTGGACTTTTTTTCAATTTACGGTGAATTTGTCCTTGAAATAGCACTCATGCAAGTCCACATATTCTTACACACAGATTTCATTTGTTTTGTTAATATTTCTCCGTTATATTCTGATCATTATTTGTGTTTTGAGTACATTTGCTCCCTTTCCACTATCATTCTTTGTGGGTAACATATACATACCCATTTAGATTTATGATGCTATTTTTAACCTGCTTTATGGACATTATGAAGTTATGCACATTTCAGTGCACATTTTTCATCCACATAAATACAACAGAAATATGAGAACAGGCTGGATCTAGATCTCACTCATCTGACAAATGCTAAGTATAAATTATTTATGGATCTATGGGCATAGTTCTGAGACAATGAATATGAATTCAATTGCGAGGTGACAGAAACCATCAGCCTCCTCCCTTCAGAAGCTGTGCCCAGAGCCTGTACTACTGTAGCTGGCAGACAGCAGAAGCCGACCCCATACCACACTCCTATATTCTTTCAAGAAGCATGGTACTAGGGAGAAACATCACTTTTAATACACAAAAGATAAGACAGAGATAAAATCATGAAACAAAAACAAAGATACACAGGTAGATATGCAGAGAGACAGATTGAGGATGCAAACAGGAACATCTAAAAAGTATGAAGAGACAGATGGAGAAGAGGTTCAGAAATGGCCTTTAGACGTGTGGGAAGAAGAACGGGGACATAGCTGCAGAACCCAGACAGGAAAGGAGCAGATTGACAGGCAGTAATACTACTCTACTGGACTGGACTGGACCATACAACAGGCTGGTGCGAAATGTACAGAGAGAGGGAAAGAGAGAAAGAGAAAGAGAGGAGCGGACGGTTAGAAACCCCCAAAGCTTCCAAACGCACTCGCCTCTCAGCTCTGCATAAAGCAATTATGATGAAGATGCTCTACTTTTACAAATTCATTAGACTACCAAGTGTCAGAAAACAGATTACTGGCATTGTTTTGGTATGAATTAATCATACAGCCCTGGCACGGCAGGTACTTAATTAGGTTACACATGTAGAGAGGAAGCACCAGTGTTATAGGGAAGCTTGGAAACTAGTTTGTCAATATACAAGCTACTTGTATTATAAAGCTAAACTACAGTCAGACTGCTCTCTTGAAGTACTAGTAGTTTGTTAAACTACAAGCAACTGCAAGAAAGTAGCTAACTCTCTGGTTAGTATGGTTGATTCTGGTCGGTCATGTGTGGCATTCAGAGGGCTACACAAAATAACACTATTTAGGAGGCTATATTATTATATTATATTATATTATATTACATTATATTTGCTGAATTCTAAATATAATATATATTCATATTTAATGTACACTACCAATCAAATCTTTGGGGTCAGTTAGATTTTTCTATAGATGTTATTACTTTTATTCACCCAAGGATACATTAAACTGATCAATTATAATGTTAAAGATCTGTACAGTATTTCAAACAAATGATGTTCTTTTGAATTATCTTTTCATCAAATAATCCTGAAGGAAAGAGTTTAATATCACAAGTGTTACTTGAGCATCAAATCAGCATATTACAGTGATTTCTGAACAACTGATTTCTGACACTGAAGACATTACATTTTACATTACATTTTAAAATACATTAGAATAGAAAAAAATATTATATAAATTATAATAAATTATAATATAAATTGTATTTCACTGCATTCTTTTTTGTATTTTTATAATAATAATAATAATAATAATAATAATAATAATGCAGCTTTGGTGAGCATAATACACTTCTTAAAAAAAAAACACTTTTGAACTATAGTTAATATAAGCAAAACGTATACTGATCAACAGCAGCAAGTGACTCAATATTCATTTTGTCAGCTGATGCTTTCTAGAAAATCTGTGTAGCACTGGAAAACTTGCATTTATTTGAAAGCAGCTAGTGCAAAATTTAGTTGTTAGGTTAGTAGTGTCACTATAATTTGACACTTTTAGCTCTGCAACTCAACATTATCGGGTACCACAAGTAACCAAGGGGATCTTCAAGGTGCCACTCTGAAGATCATTTAGCTAAAACTGTGCTGTAACTTGCTTAAAACACTGAACTGAGGAAATCTATTATAGGGCCAAAAGATCTAGGGCTAAAGTACTCAGGGTCAAATACTGAAGCAGGGTGGAGAGGGCAGATGTCTTTGGAAGCAGTGTAAGGCTGAGAGGCAGGAGTGGAAAATGAACGTTGCTCTACTGTTAAATACATTGCACTCCTGACTGGTTAGTAAGAGGGGGTTAAAATCATCTGGGACAGAGTCATCCGTCAGAGCTAAGGACCAGGATTTCTCCGATGCCAGAGACAGAGCCTCCATCTCGGCTAGAGGAATCTAAAGAAGAAGAGACGAGCCAAGAGTGAGACGGGCAACCAGCACATGCATAGTTAGAAGACACGCACAGACTATCACACAGGTTGTTGCAAGTAAATTAATACAGCTAAATGTGATGAAGTCAGCTCATTTTTAAGAGTTAGTTCGTGGAAATCAGAGTTGTGCTCCATTCGAATTTGGATTTATTTTAAATTCCAATTCAATCCTTGAAATGATGTAGCAAACAGGATGGAGAGTTGCATTTCAAATCTCAATGTAATGAAGAATTAAAATTCAAAGAAATTCATATAACTGCAATTTCTAAGTAGGAAAGAATAGTTTGTCAAGACAAACTTTTAACGCTGGCTTGACAAAGCTTTGTTTAAATGTTTTGCAGGTTTATAGACCAGATAAATAGACACACAGACAGATAAATATTCAATTTGGGTTGAATTTCTTTGAAATTAAATACTGTAATTCTTCCTATTCATATTCCAATTCAACTTCCAATTCAAATAAACACTCATGAACTAAAAGAGAGCCAATTTTTTAATTCAGAATTGATGGAAACACCCTCCAGTGTTAGCTGACAGGATGCATATAACCTTCCTTCAGTAGCCATGATGGATATCCTGAAATTTAACAGTCCTCAGATATTAAAGTTATATCAGAAACAAAAGGTCAAACTCAGTTACGTTCAAAGAGAAGTAATGTGCAGTCTCTTTCATAAATCCTCAAACATCAGCAGGCGAAATCCTGCATGCTGCATCGTCTAATTGTCCCTGAGAGTTTGGACTGGAACAACTTTTTGCAAAGTCGTCAAAATAAAAGTGCCAGCTATTTCCATAAAGACATTACAGATTCTCCAATTACGAAAAAAAAAAAAAACCTTTTAGAAGCCTCCATTTTGCAATGCTAATGCATTTTAATGAAATATTTCAATGTGAAACAGACCAAAAGAGATTTCCTTGCATAATTCATCAGCGGTCCAGCTCTTTATCGATCCACACATTACCTCTTCAACTCCAGCCTGATGAGTCCATCACTTTTTCGGGAATTAATGATATTTGGAACGAGGCACAAAGTTCACACAATTTTGCAAAACTTTGTCACTCTTATGGGATCAGGAAATAAGTACACTTCAACAAATGGATATTACTGGAGCAGAACCAAGTCCTTGCCTTCCAAAGAGTGCTGGAAATCCCAGAGTGCAGAGGTGGTTTTTGTAACTGACACACACAAAGATTCGGTGCTATTATGTAAGTTTAAGTGGTCCAGAGAGAGAAAAGGAGGGAGAGAAGAAGGGAAGGAGACAGGCAGAGAAGTGTGGTACAAGGCAAAGCTAGGTAAACGGGGATGCCATTGACCTGTTTCTCAGTGCAGTGCTTGCTGGGAAAGGGGGGCAGAGCGTAGTAGTGGCAGATGGAGCCAGATAGGTTGTCCATGAGGCTGAGCTCTCCTTCCAATGAGCCCTGGATCACCAGGGAAACTGAGTCAAGCCTCCGCTAAAAGCCCCAGCATGTGGCAGACAGGATGAATGATGAAGAGAAAGAAAGAAAACAGACAGAGACAGAGGCAGAGGAGATGACCAGGGGTGACGTGAATGACATTACACAGAGAAAAAACAGAGGAGAAATGAAGGAAGGAGAGAAATTTGTTGACTATAACACAAGCAGCCAGAAGAGAGATTTACGAAAGGATAAACAAGCTACTCAGAGAATTCATTTAAAGGAACAGTTCACCCAAAAATTAAGATGTCATCATTTAGTCACCCACGTTATTGACTGTCTTTCTTCCATGGAACACAAAAGTTGACATTCTTAACCATGGACTTCTGTTCCTCAGAAGATAGACGTATAGGTTTGCAACAACATGACGGTGAATAAATTATGACAGAATTTGTAATTTGAAGTGAACTGATCCTTTAAACCAGTTTAGCTAAGATGCATTTCTTAGTTAAATCAGTAGTACAATTCATTATGTGCTGATCAGATGTAGTATTGGGCTCTGAACTTGCAAAGATGCATTGCTCACAGGTAAAACATTTGATACTACCACTGACATCCACAAGGGGGAACTAGAGCTCTATGAACATTTGTCCTGATGATGAGCAAAACATTTCAACACAGCCACACTTCAGAAGATAGCTGGAGGGATAATGTCATTGTTAACTTTTAAAAAAAATGGCTGGTATTCTGGAAATAGCCAGCCTACATTAAAAAAAGAAGAGGTCTGTATCACTATTTTCCCATGGCATCAGTCTGACCTCCGACCACTAAGTTTATGAGGAGCAAACAACAGTCACATCTCCATACGACAATAACAGAAACTGAAGGACTTCCCCACTTTAAAAATAACAGTCCCATGTTTTAAAACATGTCTTTTCAGTAAACCTAAATACACGTTAGTAATGATCTGAAAGCCCTGGCAAATACTAAATCTGCACTGTAACAGAGTTAATTTTTGAACTAATAAACAGTTAATTATTAGTTGGACACTACTGGTGATGTGGAAAGAAATACTGCATATTTTGTATATTGTGCGAAATAAAGATATTCATATCATATATCATGTTTTTAGAAGAATGTTCAGAGTTACAAGTTCAATGGTTGAGCCAAAAATTTGAATTTTGACATCATTTGCTCACCCTCATGTCACGGGTGAAACACAAAAGATATTCTTATATTGGTAATAACTATTGTTGGGAACTTTTCACTGTTAACTGGTTGCTTAATTAGCATGTATATTCCTGACATATTGGCTGTTTATTATTGCCTTATTCTGCATGACCATATTCTAGATCCCATAACCCTACCCAATACCTAACTACTACCACAACTACCTTACTTAAGATCAATAAGCAGCAAATAAGAAATTTCTTGAGGGAATACTCTTAGTTAATAGTGAATATGTGTTTTACCCAGTTTTTTGTTTCTCAGAAGGACAAGTCATACAGGTTTAAAAACAATGTAAAAGATGAGTAAATAATGACATTTTGAAATGAAATTTTCATTTTTGGATTCACTATCCATTGAAGCTGTTGTTTACCACAGAAAATAACTTTTTAAAGAAAAATCATGTTTACAATTATGCACTTGAACAGAAGTCAATGGGGCACTGCATTGCACTGAAATAAATTTTGAAGCACACAACGTTGTGCGTAGGACTTCAAGGTTTAAACATTATATGTGTTTACACGACTAGAGTAACAACATTGTTTACCATCTTCTTCTATGCAGAGTTCCTCTCATGACCATATAAAGCCAGTAAACCCTGCAATTTTCAGATAATACGTGCAATAATACCAAAAAGGGACTTTTCACATAGAGACAAATCCACAGGAATTAGATTGGTAATGCAGAACCAAAATCTCAGTAGTCCCACTGCTAAAAAACAACTTGCATATCAAATAACACACATTTTGTACAGACAAATTAATATATGAATGCACTGATACAAATGCTTTAACCAATTATGAGCTGGACTTTTTTTTGCTTTTAAACCCTCTGGAAGGTCTTGCTCCATCGACTGCCTCAGCAAGTGCACTGCTGTAAACAAGACTTGTGTTTGTTTTAAGAAAAAAAAATATTTTCAGTGGTAATGGAAAGCATACAGCAGATGCTTAAGTCTAACTGAACCGGAAACATTCTTTTAATGTGCATCAGTGACGTATGTGGGTTCAGGCATCTATGGAAGTGTATAGTATGTTGTCTAGCAGTATAGTGGATTTAGATAATAGAGTGCTGCAATGATGATGTATTTTTGTAGGCCAACCTAGAAGTTAGCATCACCCTGGTTCACTAGACAAAAACCAGAAAGGATTTTCTACTGGCAAGGATTACTGCAAGCTCTGTGACCAAAAAAGGTTTATGATTCCGACATGTTTTGTTCATCATGATAGACTTTACAAATAAACATTTTTATGAAGTTTGAAACCTAAATACAATCGCCAGAAGTAAAAAAAAATTAAAACTTAATGTAATCTATAAACATACTACACCATGGTCGCACCATCACTAATCTTCTGACAACTCTTTCAGTCTTTATGTAATAATAATAATAATAATAATAAAAAACTGAAAGTTTATGTAAGAATAGTTTGCAAAAGTGTGATTATAAACAAAGTTGTGAAAGCGTAAGTGATGAATTTACTTGTTCAGTGTGATGACGTTTGTTCCGCATTTAGCCACTTGTTAGCAACTGACTTTTCTAAGTTTACAAGTGGGTATTACTGATGTATTTTATGTCATAGAATATAACATGACAATATCTTGATCTTGTGCTAACCCACAGACCTTATTTTAGGCAAAACCCCATTTTAAAACAATTGGCTGAAAGAACCTAAAATGTTAACTTAGTTCCCAAGTTTTGGCCTACAAAAATACGTAATCTCTGCAGCATTCTATTCAAAAGTTTCAGCAAGATGAAAGCATACTGGACACCCCTACTGAAACCTGCTTAAGATAGTGGCTGGTTTCTAGCTGGCCTGATGTGGTCATAAGAAGCTTAAACCAGTTAGAATATAGTCTGGCTCATGTGTTGAGCCTGGAAATGACAACATTGAAGGTACACACCACTGACTTCACACCCACTCACCTCTAATGGCGGCTCCAAATTATCAGGAGGATCAGGATCTGTCTTTATGTGATCTTCATAGTCCCTGCGTATGTCTGGAGGTGGGCTGTCTGGGGGGTAAAGAGGTCCCGACATGTCTCGAGAGTCTCTTGAGATCCAAGGCGACCCTCCTGATCCACCTACATCACCATGTCCCAAAGGTGGCATGTGTCCGCGGGACATTCCTCCATCTCCACCCACAGCCTCCAACTCCAGCTCCATCTCGGCTTCTAGCTCAGCCTCCTCCTTAGCCTCTTTGTTGCTTTCCTCCAGGTGCTTCATGAGCACAGCGATCACCACATTGACTAGCACAAACTGGGCCGTCAGTACAAAGGACACAAAGTAAATGGGGGACACCACCGTGTTGTAGCAGATGCCAGTGTCTTGGGAGCAGTCTCTGAGAGTGTCCTGCAACATAGATGCACAGAGTGTAAAAATGAGAGGTGAATAGGTTGCTAAGGACCGTAGTCAGAATACGCACATAGCGTTTAAAATAAAACCGTGTGCATCATTGAAATTCACCATGAATTTCACTGTGTCCCACCTTCATAATGCCATTCCAGTTGTCCCCGGTGGATACACGGAACAGCAGGAGGAAAGCCATGCCAAAATTCTTGAACGTGGCATAACGGCCAAGACCTTCACAGGGGTGCAGCTCATCACATACTGGGATAGAAACAAAATGTCATGGTCTGAGATACATGGTCTGGGAATGTGCAAATCTACATATTTTCAGTGCTGTGAAAAAGTGCATGCACTTAATAAAAAGTTGGTTCATTTTTAACACACACTTTCAGATATAAAGATTCCAAAAGTGGAATCACAACAACACAATTTTAGGTTCCCCAAAGAACCTTTCAGTGATCACTTCTTAAAACAACCATTGTTTTCTCTGGCCAAAGAAAATTATAATACTTTTATAGAACCTTTATTGATTATAAAGAAACTTTTATACAATGAAAAGGTTCAATGGATGTTAAAGGTTCTTTATAGAACCACGGATGCCCCCCCTCAAAAAAAACAAAAAACAAAAAAACTTGATTTTTAAGATTTGTGTCCTGTGCATGCAGTCTGGACAGATTTCAAGAACTCTGAAACTTTCTCCATTTTTGAATTCTATTATGTACTACAAAATAATCAATATTTAATGGCTTTAAATCTTTTTCCAAACTTAAGTCTCAGCAACCTTCATTCTGAGTGGCTTAGGCAGCTATTTTGATCTTGGCATGATGGTACCAAATACTTCAATGTATGTACAAACTGCAGTTTCCAAAATTTATAGAAACCATTGGCAGCCCAGACCAGTTTAAGGTTATTCTATACGAGGTGAGACCTGATTTTAAATTCAGACACTCAATGAAGAGAAAGAGAAAGTGGCATTTAAATGCCCAAATATGTTGGAAAAAAGAAATACTACACATTTTATGCAGTCTTGCAACAAACGTATATAGACCAACATTTAAATCTAGATATCTCACTGATCGATTTAGTTGGTGGACTGCTAATCGACCAGTCAACAATCCTGACTCATTCTTGGTTGGGAAGAAACCAAGAAAAAGTTTGCCTTGCAGACAGTCAATCTCAGTTCAGCCAGCAGACTCCATATATATATATATAACTTGGACAGCATTGTAAAGCTGAATATGAATTATTAAGTCTCTATGTTTATCTTGAGTCGGCTGATTGGAAATGGAAATGACATGAACTCTGGTATTGTGCTGAGCTGCAATGAATCACGGCAGGCTGTATTCAGTAAACCGGTGCCAAATGTCCTGCCACGTATTTTAGAGAAAATCTCCTGCAGGTGCCATATTTATGGTTTGCCCTTACAGACAAGGATGGAACACTTTCTAAAATATGTGAAAATGATCTCACAGCAATTTAAAACAAATAAACTAATAAACAGCAATAAATCAAACAATTTAAAACAATTATGTAGCATCAGAGAATTAGAGGGTTATGACCTCAGTGGACTAATCAACATCATAAAGAGAATAAATAAATGAATGAAATTAGTTTTTTAGGACCCCTTAATGAATAGAGCGATGGAGCCTGTAACATACAGTATAAGACTGAGTGTTGCATTTAAGTCTGGCCTATAATAGCGTGTAGAGTAGCATATCTATTTTGTTGTGATACTTACATTGAAAATACTGGTGAAAATACTTGAAAGATTTGAAAGTGGGACACACAAATTCTTAACTTTGGGTATAAAGTTAAAGTTGACTTAATATTTTCAATATAGCATATTTCCATTTTTTAGTTTTTGGACTCCAAGCAGTAGTCACGCACTCCCTAGGGAATGTAAGTAATTTACATTTCAGTGTAAATAAAACCTAGATGGGAAGATCCTGAGGAGTGCATAGGTGTGTGTGTGTGTGTGTGTGTGTGTAAGAGCGAGTGTTTGCATCTGAGTGAATTAGACCATGAGGAAAAATGGTCCTTATTTATGTGTGTTTGTTATGCTTACTCAGGTCACCAAACAGCTCTACTCCCAGAGCAGCGAAGATGAAGAAGAGCAACATGAAGAGGAGACCCAGATTCCCCACCTGTAGAGAGAGAGAGAGAGAGCGAGGGAGAGAAAGCCAGGAGAGTTTGTCAGGGAGCACAAAGGAAACTGACAGGGCAGACCTAGAAATACCACCTGTGAGGAGCCAATAAGAGAGAGTCATGAAGTGAGAAGATGACAGCTGTGTTCCACCTGATTAGAGCTTGCCAGGTTTGTAAACTTAAAACTCAAACTATTCCAAAGCCGTGGCATACTGTAGCAGTAGTTAGGCACGTGCTCGTAGCACACATGCTCCAGACATGTTGATGGAGGACAAATCTGGCATTTTGTTTTTTGATCCCATTCCCTCTTTCTTTGTGTCAGAAGTCCAAAAATAAAAATCCTCATATCCTAATTAGAAAACCTCAAAGTTATTTAGTACATTTTCATGTCACCATCATATGCCTTAATATATTGGATAAATTATAATAATTTATTTTCAAAGATAGAAATCAAATTCATTTCCATGCATCACAATATATTAAACACAGGTTTGAATTTTAAATAATTTTACTACATTTATTTGAGTTAATGTTGTCATTTTTGCCACAATTCCAAGAGATTTTTTTCATTTATTGAGAAATCTTTTCAGTTTATTGAATTTATTTATAGACAATGTATTAATAGAAATGCCCTTCCCTCCTTTTTTTCCAAGCAAAACATGTCTTGGGAATATTGTTTAATAAAATTTAACCAACTTTTTGTGCAAGTTGGTTTGTCTGACTTAAAAAAAAAAAAAAAAAAAAATTAAATCCTTTTATATAAAATTATAGAAAGTGGCATGATATTATCAAAATGTCTAAAGATGGTTAAAATGAACAAATTAAAGTATATCAAATTAATATCAAATTAAGCTGACTCCCTCATGTAAGCTACAGTAACTCTCAATAAGCAACAAGTCTAATTTAAGATTGTTCATCCTGTTAAATTAATGCCAATGTGTAAAATAAAATATATATAATAACAATAATGCATTTATTTATTTATTTATTATTTTTTAAGTGCCTGAGCCTTGCTCTAATATCCCGATATCTAGAAGCATAGTAATATTCATGTGCTACTGCATAACAGGAAGAACCCACCTACACCCAGCTGGATTAGGAGAAGAATCATGCAAAACAATCATGCAGAGTGATCACAGACAACTGGATCAGGCATGATTTTGAGGAAAACGGAAAGAAATAAAAAGAATCAGATTAGATGTGCAGACAAATCCTATTGCGCTGACATTTCTTTTTGTAAGTCTGGCTATTTTCCCACCCTAATCTCTCTTAAGTGCACTCTTCACTGGCTGGATTCACAGTGATTCAAGACATGGGGATCAAGCTCACACAATCTGGCAGGATATCTCAGAACACTGTTATGGATCACCTCTCACAAATTGCGGAAGAGTAAATCAATAGTCCAGAACCACAAAAAACAACTTTAATACAAAAGAACAAACTGTGTGGAAGTCACAGTGCCAGAGTGAAAGGGCGTTAGAAGGTGATGCTGAGATCAGGTGACGCCTAAACATGATCTAATCCAGTTAGTGACAATTAGTTACAGTAGAATTACATGTCTGATTATCTAAGTGCATATCTGAGGAGCGCTAAAGGAGAGACTGGAATTAATAGTGTGTCCTGTGGTGTGGCATGTTTCCAAATCAAAAACCCTGCAGGCGGCGATGGAGCCTGATGCTATCAAAGAATGCGCATGCTGGAGATATTCTTCTCTGGCTTCTGTCATTTCTGCTATTCTCAAAGCAGCCCATCAGAGCCAATCTGCACTGCTGTGGCCTCTTCGTGGCAGATTGACTATGTAAATGAGAGCAGAGGGGCCCCAGAAGAACGGCGAACGGGGCCCGGGATACACTCTCTCACCGTGCAGGATACACTGGATGAGTGGAGAGCAGAACTTTATGAAGGAGACAGACAAAAGTTTGGTGCAGTACCTGAGGCAGGGCCTGGATCACAGTGTCTAGCAGAGCTCGCATTCCCACGGCCATCTTGAGCAGCTTCAGTACTGAAAGAAGAGGAGAGACCGCTTACTGTATATACATGAAAATACTATTTCAAACATACAAATATAAAACAAATACAATCTCAAATACACTTTTTTTTTTTTTTTACCAGTGCACTTACTGTGCAAGTGTACTTGTGAAAAAAAAAAAAAAAAAAAAAAATCTATTTGAAAGTTTACGTCTGTCAGTACAGTGTGAACTGGCTAGGGATTCACAGATATTAAAATTCTGATTGATACTAAGCTAATAATTGTTTTCATGTAATGGCCAAAAGATGGCCAATATTAAAATCATATCACTTTTTTATAAATTAAAAAAAATAAAAAAATAATAAAAAAAACCTGCCATTTAAATGCTACAATGAATTAGTAAGCATCACAACATTATGTACATTATGAAAAATGAAAATTAATTTTAAAGATCTGCTAAAACAGACTTCTCATGCTCACCAAGGCTGCATTTTGTTTATTACTATGTGCTAATTTTGTGAAATATTACAATTTAAAACTAAATATTTTAATATTTTTGAATAGTTTAATATATTTTAAAATGCAATTTATTCCTGTGATGCCAAAGCTGAATTTTCAGCAATCATTACTCCAGTCTTCAGTGTCACATGATCCTTCAGAAATAATTTGAATATGCTGATTTGGTGCTTAAGAATATTTCTTATTATCTGTGATAAAAACAGATGTGCAATTATTTAAAATATAAATCTTGTGTAACATTATACATATCATTACTTTTACTTTTTGTCAGTTTATTTTGCTAAAAGCACTTCTTTCCAAAAAAAAAAAAAAAATGCTGACCCCAAATGTTATGTACCAGTTCATTTGATGTATTACAAATAGGAGTAGAACTAAATTACACTTCTAATATTGACAAAGTGGCCTTTGAGAAAAAATTAAATACTAAAAGCTCAAACTGTGACTCAACCTTTTAACAGAAAAAACAGCCAAATTTTTTTTTTAAATATATGCACACAGTGGATGCACTGTTTCTTTAAAAGTGGCCAGTGGAAAGTAATTCTCATGTAATTTTCACAGTGGTCAGATCACAGAGCATGTTATTATTGGGGTCGTGCACTACACACACGGAGCTTTAATGATGTTGATGACAAGGCCGTTCACCCATGGAAGAGACGCCACTGTGGAGGTTTGGTTAATTGCAATCATGGCCATAAGTGGATGATGCCTGTGACTTTCATTATGGGAATGTCTGAATGAGTCCAGGAAGAAATAGGCTGCGTATGCGTACAGACACACACACACATACACAACCTGATGAGAACACAGATATCTGAGCAGGTGTGTTTGCTTGGCCATCTCTGTTGAGGGAATAATCAATAAAGACTCACCCAGCAGCTCTTTCATTAGAGGAAGAATAATCGTTCCAAGTAGACAAGCACCCCAGCTTCCCACACTGTGTGTGTTGTGAGCGTATAAGCTTGTGAGTGTGTGTGTGTAAGAAATAAGTAGAGTGGCTGTGTGAACTGAATTTCTCATTACAGCCATCTGGACTCTTTCTACACAGACTACGGCTTCTGCTGACCAGTCTGTGAAACAACAGAGATCCCGAGGGTGACATACACAACCGGGTCTGATCTACTAAGGCTAACAGGCAGAGCGCTGAGGAGTGTAAACTTTTGCAGGGAAGAAAAATGGACCATGGTGGTATGGAAGATAAGAGGGCAGAGAATACAAACCACGAGCGATCCGCAGCACCCTCATGATGCGAATGATGGTGGGGTTGATGGGAAGGGAAGCGTTGACCTCGATTTCTTCCAGTGTTATGCCCATAATAGACAACAGAACAATGGCAAGATCCAACTGGTTCCACCTGAGTAAAGACACTCGTTACATTAGTTATAAATAGTAATTACATATTAATTATTAATAGTAAATAAAAGATAGTAATGCTGCCTTCAAGTCATGTCAGAACAATCGTACTTATAAGATGTGCACACATGAATATTATATTTACTTGGGATAAAAAAAACAATATTTAAGTTTATTATTATTATTATTATTATTATTACTTTTATGTTGATTTTACAACATATTTCAATTGTATTCATCTATACTGGATTAAATTAATTGAATTATTCATTTTCATTTAAGAATTGTATTTCAATCATATTTACTTACTCTAAATTATTTTTTTTAAGTTTTATTTAAAAGATAGTTTTACATTGATGCAACAATTTATTTAGTATACATTTTGTATACCGTTGATGAACAATTGTTAGATTGCCAGAAAATCTTACACATATAACTGGTTTATGAAGCAAAATTACATTATCCATAATTCTCCACTGTTAAGTGCATCCTTTATTTGTTGTACCAGCTTTCTTAGCCAATAAGAGGGACATTTCATGTTTCTTTTATGTTGAAAAGAGCCTAATGTGCTAATTTTCAAAATCACTTCAATATCACAGTATGACTTCCTCAATCTTACAACTTCAAAGGACTTGAAGATGGCATATCCTTAAAAATACACCATGCAAAGTGTGCAACACAATTTGAAAGCAATGAAAATTTGAAACTTCATTTTGTGCAAACAACCCTTATTTGACCCTGGATGTTACTTCTCTTTTCCAGCAGACTTCTCAGCATGTTCATTGTCTAAATATGGCTTCAAACTTTGCGGCTAACTTTAAATAACTCCCTCTGAGGGTCAAATATAACACTGTCATGGGTGAGGTAAAGCCTAGAGCCTGTTTTAGGACACCTCAATTTTCTGGGGCCTGCAGCCATGAGAGGTGTTTCATTAGATATGTGGGGAAATGTAAGTCAAATGATTAACACAAAGCACATTTTTCCCACCAGTTTCACTCACTAAGGGGCTCAGTGATCAAAGAGTACTTCCATCCTCCATCCCTGCGGACTTGGAGTGTGTTGCATGAAAGAGCTGATCAAAGTAATAGAAAGCCATTTCAAATGTTGTAAATCAATAAAACTCTTAAACCTTCACATCCTGAACAACATGTTCTGAAATGTCTAACACTAGTTTCAACTCATGGGAGGGCCTATGGTGAGAGATTTGTTTTAAAATCATATCAATTATGTTGTGTCAAAGTTCTCATTAGTATGCAAATAGCTGCTTTACATTTCCCTACACATGGATTAGGGATCTGGGAATACATTGGCATGATATGCTCTTTATTACACTATTGAAACAAAAAGCTGATTACATGAGAACTTCTAATGGAATATCAACTTCAGTAAAGGGCCTAATCCCCATATTGACTGATTATTCAAAACTAATTAAAAGTGTAATGGATCATTCAAACTCTATATAGAAAATATGTGTGGCCTACACATATGCCATATATATTAAAATGATAGAATAAAGCATTTATTACTTCTTTGTTACTAATTTAAGAGGAATAGATGCCATTTAGGATGCTTTCTCATTGTTTAAGCCCCAGGCAGCCTGAATTTGGATACTCAAGAGGGGTTTCTTTTACCAAAACCACAAGTGATATAAATTTGGTTCTGGCTTTTCACCACAGACGCCAGTGCATTCAGCCCTCGATGTGCTTCTGACAGTCTGAGGCAAACCAAGGAATCTCAAAGCTGTGATATCATTTCAAAGGATGTGGCTTCAGGAATACTAACAAACCCTATTGCGCAAAAAAACACACAAAAAAATCACACAAAAAAATCACACACACAAAAAAATCACTGATAGGGATATTGGACCTCCATGGAAATGGATTTACTGTAAATATGATCTGGTTTGGATCAACCACCTCAAATGTAACTTTTGAAAGGATCACATCTACTACCTGTCCTTGAAGAAGCGGCGAAATCCAAAGGCAACAAGCTTGAAGACGGACTCAAGGACAAATATGATTGTGAAAATGTAGTTACAGATCTTCAGAGCCTCATCCAGAACCTGTTAAAGCACAGAAGATAATGTAATAGTGAAAGTACAGAAGCAACAAAGCTTAAAACAAGAATGCATCCACTTAATACACAAACTGTAGGCTGAATGATGGCTAAATGAGTCATTCCATTATCAATAAGCAGAAAAGATGATGAGATATGAAAGGAGGTCAGATTAGCCCAAAAGAAACCAATCATTAGCTGGCATCTTCAGGGTCTGATAGTCATTGGACATTTCCAGGAATCTGGCCTCTCTCCTGTCCACCACACAGTTATTAAGGCCAGGCTAAGTGTGACGATGCACCAGAAAATCAATTGATTCTGTTCACAGAATGAGTGTATAAGTGGTCAAAGCCTAACAATCCCCTTTGCTCCACTTCCTCCAAGATTCTGCGGGCCACCGGGGCTCTAATTAAAACAGACTGCTATTTATAGCCATAGGTGAGGTCGCAGACCTCCATTAATGATGGGTGAAAACCCTGCAAAGCATCGCTACAGAATTGTCTAACAGGAATAGTAAACACCAGTTTTGATTTAAGGAGAGATACCTACCAACCATATAAATAAATAAATAAATATAAAACATTATAATTATACATTATATTATAAAATATTTTAAAATCCAATGTTAATAATGTCTAGTTTTATAAATGAAATAATAATAATAATAATAAAAAAACACAAACTTCTTTACAACTTTCTTTGTGCTCTCTAAAAATAAGTAAATACATAAATTATTCTAATGTAATAAAAAATAAACCAAATAAATGAATAAATAATTTCAAAAAGGTTTTCCATTTTTCTAAATTCCTACCTTTTGAAAGTACCACAAAACCGTAAATTTATAGTGGTCTTTTAACATCAAAACTGACCTTTGTCATAAAGGAATGAATAAAAACCACTTCACAAGAACACATTACACCACCCAAATGATTTACAGAAATCCAATCTAAACTCCCAGCACATATCTGCTAACTCGTGTTATTGTTTTAGTCGTCTACTGAATATTCATGAATTGTCTCTGTAGTGTTATGCGGAGGGAAAAGACAGATGAGGGAATATGCATAAATTTCAGCGCATACACTACAGTGTGGTTTATTTTGTTGAGGCATTACCCTCATAAGGCTTCTTTAGACACAGGCAATGGTACAAAATGTTCTGGAGCAGCACAATGAAAGTGCAAATAAGTATAATAATATAAAGATTAAGATTATATACTTACTGCTATGATATAATCAAAATGCGGTACAGCAAAAAGAGTACATAAACATCAGCTGCCTAATCAGCAAATATTATGCAGAGCCATAAAATCAGATACCAGTGAGTTGAACTTAGAGTAACATTGTTTGCAGTTACATAACCAGCGAGTTCATTTCCTTAATGGAATATCAACAAGCGCATGCACTCTCACTACTGGCATTCCAAGAAGTACCTTAGGTTGTTGGTAGTGCTCCATGGACATGGTGATAACATTGAGCCCGATGACAATTGTGATGAACAGGTCCAGATAGTGGCTGGTGCACATCTTGTGGATGAGAAGCCGTGTAGGTGAGTAATCGGAGTAATAGGGTTTACTCTGGGCTTCTGAAGAACCATGGGAACAGGGAGGAATCATGAAATAACAGTACTGAAACAAACATTGTTTTGAACACACTCATGCCACTCTGAGAAAAGAGGGGTAGAGGGAAAGAACCAGTGGGAAAGAGAAGAAAAGAGATACAGTAGATCATACTATATGTGTATAAGTTCATCCAGAAATGAAAATTTACTTACTCATCCTCATGTTGTTTCAAACCTGTTTGCCATTATTTCTTCTGTGGAACACAAAAGAAGAGATTCGAAAGGCTGTGCTGGCCACTTTTTTCCATGAATTACAAATTAAAAAGTTTTTAGTTTCTAAAAATGGTGCAAATGCACCACAAACGTGTCTTAAAATGGTCCATATGACTTGTGTGTCACATTTAAAGTTTTCTGAAGCCGTATGTTTGCTTTGTGTGAGGAATAAAGCGAATCAGTGTTAATCACTGCAACTGAATCAAGTCAGTGAGTTACACTTGAGAACCTGATCAGTTAAATTTGCGAAAGATTTGTTCGTTTTATGAACTGGATCATTCATAGTCTTCATCAAATCTTAACTTTTCAGGGAGTAATAACAAATTCAGCCCGATTAACAATAAGTCAATGTTATTCACTGCAACTGTATCATGTGATGAAGACAAGCCCACCAGCTTGCCTTCGGGGAAAAATGTGAGTTCGTAAAAGGATGTAAAAACGATGGCTTACTCGCAGAAGCACTTTCGTGCAAGGTGGAATTTATTTACAGCGCCAGAAAGACTGTCCACAGTGAAGAATATATACAAGTGCGCACAAAAATGACCAAAAATCCAAAGTACCAAAGAAACAACAAAAGAGAAAAATAAACCAGAAAATAATCCAACAATGATATTAAACAGGTATCCACAGTATACGAAGGGGTTTTGTGTTTGCTTGAGGCACCGCAGTAGCACTCTTGCATCGACTTGTTAAACAAGTCAATGAGTTGAACTTGAAAACTGGATAAGTCCAATTTGTGAAATAATCATTTAAATTAGTTTTATGATCCGGTTCATTCACTGATTTGACCCAAAATAATGATTCATTTACAAGTTATAACTTTTCAGCAAGTAGCAAAATAAACTGTGACTGAATCATCGAGTCAGTGGGTTGAACTTGAAAACTGGATAAGTTCAATTTTTAAAAGAATCATTTAGATAAGTTTTACAAACTTTGGTTTGACTCAAAAGAATGACTTATTTACAAATCTAAACTTTTCAGTGAGTAACAACATGCATGCATCCTGTTTCTCACACAAAGCTATTGTATGACTTTATATGACTTGTAATATAGTGCTAAAGTTGTATGGACCACTTTTATGATACTTTGGTAATGGTGCTTTTGATAACCTTGAAAGCAAAACAGCCTTCAAAATATCTCTGTTTGAATAGCGCAGAAGAAAGTCATATGGGTTTTGAACTAAATGAGGCTGAGCAAGTGACAATTTTCATTTTCGTGTGAACTTTTCCTTTAACTGTGATTATGTTTCTGTGGTCTGTCCCAAATATCAGATCAAAGGCAGAGGATGCCTGAGGACAAAACAAACTGTCCTACTGTCATGGATTTTCTAATGAGATTCCCTGAGACATAAAAGAAACTCCATTCCGTTTGGACGGACCTGTGCATATACTAGTTTTGCTGATCCATTTCTATTCTTTGTGATTTCTCTCTGTTGTTCGCTGAGGATGGAGAGGACAGGAGGGATGGCAGAGCAGCGGGGGGCCGGGGTGCTTATCATCTCAACACACAGGCAGGGCTGTGAGCGGCAGCTGTGTTCCCTGTGGTCCTGTCAGCCCATTAGGCAGGCTTTTTCTGGCACCAGCCACCGGACCAAAGGAACAGGTGCTGCATTCAACCTTTTCTTTTTTTATATATAATGGTGCCACATCAGCAGTATTTGTTTAATCACATGGCTGCTCCCCACTGGATAGTGAATTTGAGTATGACTCATCTAGAACATGTCCAAATTATTTGCTCATTAAAAGTGATGTGAGTAATGTTTTGGATGTTCATCTCAGTTTAACGTGTAGAGATTCTATACATAAGCCATTGTATCTGTTTGCGTGTTCTACAGTGTAGAATCTACACAGACTTTGTGTCTTTGAATTAGTGATGAGGGCCAGTCACCAGTGTTTTTCTAATTTGATTTATATACCATAATAGTATTTATTAGAATTTTGAATTAAAGGGATAGTTCACCCAAAAACGAAAATTCTGTCATTAATTAATCACCCTCATGTCGTTCCAAACCCGTAAGACCTCCGTTCATACATGTAAGGACCCTTGCTGTCTATGGGAGGGTCTGAGAGCTCTCAGATTCCATCAAAAATATCTTAATGGAGGTCTTACGGGTTTGGAACGACATGAGGGTGAGTAATTAATGACAGAATTTTCATTTTTGGGTGAACTATCCCTTTAACTTTTATTTTTGAATTTTCAGTTTTCATTTTAATTTTAGCTTTAACAATTTTATGTGCTTCTGTCAATTTTATTATTTTTAATATTTATATTTATTTTAGTTTTAGTAATTTAGGACTTGAAATTAAACTTTTGTATTTCAGATAGTTGCTAAAGCAGTATTTCAAATTTTAATTTATGTTTCTCATTTAATATTCATATATTTTATCTTTACTTCAATTAACAAAAAAAAAAAAAAAAAAAAAAAAGTTTTAGTTTAGCACTGGGAGAGTGTCTTTCTGAAGATTACAGCAAGTGACCGTGTTTATGAGTGAGTGTTAAATTCATTCCATCTACTCAAAAGTGCTGATTCATTCAAGTATGAAAAAATTGAATGTTGAAGCAAAATACTAGAATAATACCCTAGTACTTCCAAATAAAAATATGACAAAAATAGTTGGAGTAGTATGCTAATATGCCATTTCAAATTCACCAGATGTTTGTATGAGTGAGTCATTGAATCACTGACTTGACTGGTTTGTTTGAAAACACTGCTCAAAATGCCACTAGTTTTGCTTGGAGACACACAGTGGTTCTGCTTTGACTTTGTTTGGAACTATTTTTGTTAGGAAAATGAAAAAAAAAAAAAAAAAAAAACAAACAAACAGACAAAGCATCTGGAAATATTGTCTTGAATGTAAGTTACTTGATATTCACTTCTTGTTTATTTAATGTATAAAAGCAATATGTTCGTATGATACATTTTCTACATGTGATATTTCTTAAATATGCATACTGTATGACGTATATGGGGTCACTCTAGTGTGAGTTCTCAGGATGAGATGCCATCAAAACTGGTTCTGGGGTTAATTACCAAAGGAATCTTCTAGCCCATCTGGCTTTAATTCCACTAATAGAAGCCATGCTCCTGGTATTTTTAAATGTGCTGATTCAACATTACCTTTGCTTCATAATGTACAATTTATGAATCCTTAACGTCCAGACTTGGCTAAACTTTGCCATTTTGGTTGCTATTTATTTATTTACCTTATTTATTGTTATTTTTTATGACTCCTAGGATCTAACAAATTCTGAGATGAGGTCAATGTTCTGCTCTTTAACCCATGTGTTATAAATTAATTTATTTGGGCTGCAGACAAGAGTATCCAGGGGGCAGCAAGCAAAACTATTCACTGGGACCAAAAGTTGCTGTGTTGACTGCCCCAGTTTCAGAGGTGCTCAATTACGGGGGACAGTTGAGATGGGAACAGGTGTATGTTCACAGCCTGGTTTTACAGTAGACAGGTCAGCTCCCACAGGACATCCCCACTCATCTGCTTCCCTCCTACCCTCTGTAGTGAGACGCTCTCCCTTTATGCACTTTCATTCAAAAAAGCTTGTAACGCTGGTGGGACAAAACTCAATTTTGATTGGCTCGCACTGCTGATTCCAATCCTGCTAAGCACAATAATACTAATAAATCAGTGACAGAGGGAAAGCGGTCTCCATAACCGGATGTTTATATCTAATGAGTACTGCACTGAGTTTAATGAAAGAGCTTCATATCAGATGGCCTTTTGTGCCCCAACTAAAAAATAAAAAAAAAGTTGGGAGAAAGTGAAGGTTTTGGCATCCCATTTACGGAAAATGGATTGAACTTTTGTTTCCTATTGGCAGTGGTGCCTCTCTGATGTCATGCCATTGCAATGAGTCCAGTTAACGTCCACATCAGCCAAATCAGCTTGAACAGAATTTAAAGTGAGGGAAAATGGATCAAAACTATTTTTAACCAATGCGAGAAGAATGAAATAGCGGTGGAGAATGTGGGTCTTGGACCTCTCCATCTCTGTCTCTATTTTTGTGGCACAAGCTAATGATACCATGACTATGATTTAATGAGACATTCTTTGCTTAGATGGCAATTTTAGCCTGTTCCAATTCCATCTATGAATACATTTGAGAACAACGGCCAGATTATTGGGTGAAGCAATTGAAGGTTTTGAGCTGAATGATACCACATTTGAATATAGCCACAAAACGCCGGTCGCCCACCAGTCTTGGACACGCTAACTGTTAAAACTCAATGCAATACCCATCAGCCCCGAAAAACAGGGTACGACAACAAATCGCTTGGCCTTTTCATCCCACTGAGACTTCATGCTGGTCTTGATGCTTTTGACTTGATTCTGGCTTTGCCGCAGCTCGCGTGCACTTGGAGGAAAAAAGCTCTTAAAAGAAACTTTAAAATTAGGAACTCTGGACCCCATAAAATTCAAAAATCAAAAAGTATACTATGAATAGATCCATCACGAAAAAATGTAAGATGCTGAAATATAAACATGAAACCCCATCTATTTATCTTTGGGTAAATATCTAACCCATCTACCCATCTTTTGGGAGGTCCAAAGTCCTTTCAGGAAACATTTTAACAGTGCATAAGAGAGAAGAGAAAAGATGTGGAAGGTGTCGATCCAAGAAATTAACCATATAGCAGCTAGTACCTCAGAAGCTAAGTCAGTTGGGAAATACAGACAAACTCTGATCTATTATCTACATAATTTGTACTACAAACACCATAAAATATACCAAAATGGTTCAAGATTTTGAGGGCCTGAAGGTAGACATTACTGATGTTCTGAAGGCTGACGTAGCCTTATAAAGCGATACTTGCAACTACACCACTGAGCAATGTGTTCGGGAAAGATCTGTCCATTAGACTTAGACTTCATGAGTCATGTGGGGTGAAAGTCATGAGCACTGGGGAATTGTGGGCAGTGGGAGGACTAGACTGTTATTTAAAGGAAGAGCCAGAGAAAAATTCTAAAGCCTGCATGGCAAAATGTCAGACAAAAATAGAAAGGGGAAAAAGCAGAGATGATAAAAACAGCCATTTGAAAGGGAAGGCAGCAAACTGCAGCTTCATTTGTTTTATGCTGAATGGTTTTTAATTGAGGCTGGTTTTACCCCCCTGAAGTGCATGGTCAATGAGTTGCTCCTAAAGTAATGAGTCGATGCCTGCTGGACATACTGCTGATGCACCCTAATGCAAAAATTAGTTTGGCAGAAACCCTGCACTTGTTCACTTTTTATTTGGCACAATATGCCAGCACACACCGAGTCAAAAACAACAGGAAATGACAGACTAAATGCCTGCTTAAAACAGGCAAAAGAGTAAAAAATAACAAGGAAGAGGAGAAATTGAAGGCAAACAACAATTATTATAAGAGAAAGAAATCTTCAATAATGGGAGGCCATGATAAAGAAAACACACATACACTAACACTGACAAACATATACTGTAGGATAGATTAGGGTGAGAAACACACAGACACATAATATATCATGCTGGCAGACAAACCACACTTTCTTTCTGAGTCTGACTTGAGCAAGATGGGCCGTTTGAGATGGAGGCTGAATGGCAGAGGCTGGTGGATGGGCAACGGTGATGAAGTACAGAGAGCCGCAAGAGTGATGTAATTCTATATTACTCAACATGAGAGGTTAGTTAGAGTGCCTGACATATCTGACAACTCTAAAACAATGAACGTGTCACATTCGAGGTCATATGTTTGGTACACGACAGTGAGTCAACCCTTGTTTATAACAGCAAAACGAAAAATAATCCAATCCTTTTTCGACGCAGAACCTCCAAATGCAAACACTGTTAGTCCAGAGAGAGAGAGAAAAAGAAAATAAATATCTCACTTTTATCACTCTCAGCTTATGCTTTTCAGAGCAATTCTGGAACTTGTTGCGACACTTTATGTTACTGTCTACTTAGGATGAATGTTTAGGATGTTGCCATTGGGAAGAAACTAACAAGTGACAAAACAGTGTAGCTTCTCCACTAACATGCAATATTTTGTGACAGACAGTTTTTATGTCACATTGTATTGCACACACCACTTTACAGCCCAGCACAATACTCAAATGCACTTTTCTATAATGTTTATCTCTTGTATGTAGCGCTGCAAAGTCTGATTAATTTAAGTGTACGGATTTGTACTGTAAAGGAACTGGATTAAAAATAAAGCTGTTAATATAAATGTTAATTTAATGTTTATAAAAAGCTATGCTGGAATTATATATTATATTTATATTATTAATTAATTAATTATATTTATTATGAAAACTGCCTTATAAAATAATTTGAATTATGTATCTTTAGATATAAAAAAGTATAAATAAATAAATATAATAGAAACAATATTTCATTTAACATTACTTTTTCCTCACAATATTTTTTTCTCACGCCATATAAAGGGACTTTGTATGTGAAAAAATAAAAAAAATAAAGGCAGTATAAAGTTATAAAAAAATATTATGGCAAGCTACAGTTTTGAAGTAGCTTCCCCAGCACTACATTTACAAGCCATTTTCGATATAATCATCTGCTAAATGCATAAATCTGACAATGTATTAAGGTGCACTCACATTAGCAAAGGTTCTGCAAAATTTCGGGCAAAATAGTCATGTATGAAGCACAGCTCACACAAAAGTCACTTTCAAACCAAGCAGCTTTTTGTTGGTCAAAGCAGTGAATTTGTGTGACCAACTTGAACCCGTTGCAAAATATGTGTGGGGAAATCTTTCATCCAATTGACCCTTCGCAACAACCCATCCTCCTTAGTTACTGTTTCTATATCGACAAACAATGCTGCTCTCACACTACACATCATGTTCTCACATAGTAAAAAATACATTGCGGAACAAAGAGGAAACTGACAACGTGCTGACAGACAAGACAGAGCAGGTTACTTCTGGTATGAAACAAGGTCTCGGCTTTCAAATTTTGTCATTTTTTAAGAAATTCAAACAATAAATACCGTTTTGTGACTCTTTAATGTGTCGTGACAGATCAGTTCAAGCGGCATGTGAATCGATCGTCTTTTCATATTTACTTAAAGCACGAAATAAACATGAATGAACATCAGATCGCATTGTATTTCAACCACAGAAAGATGTCAATACATACAATTTTTCAAGTTTAAGTCCACCAAAGTTAATATACTCTCCTGTCTGATTTTTTGTCGGGCAAGATGGCGGATTCAGCGTTATGACTGGTCAGATCACCTGTCAATCAAGCTCTTTGCGAACAGTCAATTGCATGGATTCCTATGAAAATGACTGGTTTTCACGCACAAAAATTTGCAGAACAATGGTAAATGTGTAAATTTACCGTTGTAAATGTGTCGATACATATATTTTTCAAACACAGATCACTTGTACTGCTCAAGCGGTACTACTCCAGCTGAATATCTTTACCTCTTCCCCTGTTATTTTCTTTCTATAGCTCACATGGCTTGCTTAACCACCCAGACAGCGTTACATCCCTCTCTCGGCTGGTATTTGTCAAGCCTCCACTCCCACAACATGACAAACAAGCCAGCCGTATCAGTACACAACTCTGAGAGGTTACAAAAAGATCATGTTGCACCAAGAGGTTACAACAACTCTCTCACAGAAGAGACTTTTAACTCCGTTCTCTATCTATTCAATTAATAAATCTACTCCCTACTGAATGAACCATGAAGACCCATAAAGAGATTAGGTGCACTTCCTGCCAAAAGGCATGAGTCTGCTGAAATGTAGGACACTGTGTGCATTTTAAATCAGAATCAAACTATAAGTTGGATGTTTCTTGTACCCTTACATGAGGTAGCAGAATATTTCAGTTAATGAGCAGTTTTTATTTATATACAGTGCATTTTAAGATGGCAACACGGGCTTTATAAAACCCACCCATGCATTTCCTAATCACAAACTGCATAAAGCATGTGTTATATCCAACTGCTACTCTATTAGAAAGTCAAGTGAGCATATACGCTAACTATCTAGAGGTAAAGGATCATATCTTGACATATATCGGAGCAAAAGTAACTCTTTCAGCTGAAAACTTTACGCCATCTGTTCAATTTGGGGGGCTGTTGCTTGCCCAAGTTACATAAAGAAGACTTTGAGTCATTTTCACTTGCAGTAGGAAGAAAGGAAATGGTGTTTGGAGCTGCCAGGTTACATAAGCGACCGTGCTGCCTTCTGCTGCCAAGAGTGGAGGTTACACGACACTTAGTAATTTAATTTTCTCCCTCTGTCACTCGCCGTCTCATCGCTCCCCCAGTTACAGTCGAGAGACTATATACTTGCCTGCTAGAGATTAAAAGAATGATTGGTGGGTCATCTCCAGTTCTACGTGGGTGCATATAGACAAATGAAATAAATGCTGACATCATATTCTTAGTTAAGGCATATTTGCTATCAGGGGCAAGTTTTCAGTGTAACTGTAGATTCTATGCATGGAAACCAAAGAATATGCCTGCAGAACCGCAGAATTTGAACAGACATCATTTATGAGGTTCTACACATCCCAGTTCATAAATTACATGTCTTAACTAATCTGACTGCAATTTAAACTATGAATAAGAATGTAGTAATTGTTGCTTTGTTTAATACATTTTTCATGTTTGAATACATTTAGCAGATTTCCCAACAAAATCAGGATAGAAAAGGTAAAATGAAAAAAAATCAGGGTTATTCTCCAAAAAAAAAAAAAAAAAAAAAACATATTAAAAGATGTTCTGTAAACTAACAATTCTGTCATATGGTATGTAACTTTTGACATTTACAGGAAATTTATTCATTTTGTTTCGAGTTAAGCAGCAAAAATAAACAAAATAAATAATACAAATATTTAAAAAGATTATTTCTTATTTCAAGTAATTATTATACTTGAAATCCTATGGTGTTTTTCCTTACAACTCGTCTTTGGCTTTCTCACTGGGGGGTTGTCTAGTACTGCTTTTCGTTTCCTTTTATCTTATTTATTTTTCTATTTTCTGTAAAGCTTCCTTGGAACAATATGCACTGTACAAAGCACTATGCAAATAAACTGAATTAAATATTTAAAAGTAAAGAGTAAGAATCCATACTTCAGCATTTAGTGATTTTTCCAAATCACACTGAAAAAGGTAATTTACCTTTATTTATTTTTTTACTCTGTAATTAGTGCCTTTTCAGTTTTCATTTTCCAGTTTTCATGTAAAAGATTTTCATTTAAAAAAGGGTTAAATGCCAATGCAATGTAATCAATATCTGATCAATGATGTGTTTTGACATCTATTGAAACGTAATCATTCATGAACTGATTTTTCTTTGATTTTACATCCTTACAGCGATAGTTCACACAAAAATGAAAATTCTGTAATTTCTCACCCTCATGTCGTTCCAAACCCATAAGACCTTCGTTCATCTTCAGAACACAAATTAAGATATTTTTGATGAAATCTGAGAGATTTCCAACCCTACATAGACACCATCGGAACTACCACATTCAAGACCCAGAAAGGTAGAAAAGACAATAGTCCATGTTACATCAGTGTTTCAACTGTAATTTTATGAAGCTACGAGAATACTTTTTGTGTGCAAAAATAAATAAATAAAATAATGACTTTATTGTTCTGTTGCTGTCTATGTAGGGTCAGAAAGCTCTCGGATTTCATCAAAAATATCTTAATTTGTCTTCTGACGATGAATGAAGGTCTTATGGGTTTGACATGAGGGTAAGTAATTAATAACAGAATTTTAATTTTTTGGTGAATTATCCCTTTAAAATAAATATCAAAAGTCAAGTCAGTTTTTACAATTAATAATAATCTCAAGATATTAACAAATACATACCATCAGCTTTTTTCAGAGAGAAAAATGAATTGAATTCAAAAATCCAACATTTTGAAATTCAGAAAGTCAGCATCTTTTTAGAAAGACCCAACTGTAGCTTCCGTTTATGCTTATCAATGAGGCACCGTCCTGATTTTGAATGGATGATTGAAAATGCAAACAACAGTAGGATAAGTATTATTACTATGCTGCAGCCTAAAATGACTTATACTTGTAAATCAGATCTGCTACATAATCAAGGACACCTCCAAACGATATGACCTGTTAATACAGTGTGTCCGGGCAAACTGCTGGCAGGACACATTTCTGATGAGGCACCTCAGAGAAGGGCTAATAAATGGCGACTTGGGGAGGACACAGGTAGAGGAGAGGCAGATGGTTTCAGCCCTACTGCAGCGTGATATGATTAACCCGCCCTTTGATCCCACACGCGAGCATACAGCAGCGACGGCAGTCCAACAGGAGAGGAACAGAAGCTAATCAAGAGAGACAGACTGGCAGGAGGTAACACCCCCACCTCTCCTAAACACAAACCCAAAACAGAATGATAAAATATGCTGAGGCTCACTGTAACTGGATCGTCAACTAATTAACACATTGTCTTCTAATTGGAAGGAAAATGGAGCCTGTCATTTTTTAATCCCAAGTGCGATGACATAACTCAATCATAGTGTGAATAATGTTGACACGTGCAACTGTGAACCGTGTTTAAAACGTGGAAAAGTGTGATCATCCATACACTCACGACAGCATATGCTAATCAACAGTTATACCTATCAGGCTAATCTGTAGAGCTCTCATGTTAGAATATATAAGCATATACAGCTTTATAAACAATATACCAAACACATTAGAAGTGCATTCAATGTGTTTTTGTTTTCTTTTTCGCTTATTCATCTTGGATGTTATACTGACTCCTGGTGTGGATGCATTACTTTGTTTATTAGCGTAGCTGTGCATGCAAATTTTAATCATAATGAGATGCTCATGTCTAAAATATTCTATTTTTACACATTACTATAGGCAAACGTATAATAATTATCACATCAGTAGTTTTATATGGAGTCTCCATAACATACTGGTGATAAAAAAGAAAAAAATTAAATTAAAGGGTTTTAAAATGCATAATTGAGAAAGAGGAAAGATAGATGTTTTGCAAGAACATTAGGGGAATGGGGGCAAAGAGAGACAAAAGAAAGTTGGAAAGAGAGATAAAGAAAGAGAGTAGGAAAGAAAGAGAGGCAGAGAGGAGAAAAGGAAAGGGGTTCATGAGGGAGCTCTTGTTCACAGAGGCAGAACACAGACAGAGGGGAAGAGATAAGAGACTCTCAGCTACACTGAGAACAACACGGGTAAACATGTTCTATGCACAAAAATATTCCGCTTTTTGCGTTATATAACTGCCAATTTTTATTTTTAATTTTTATTTGAAAAATAACTGTCATAGGCGCTTGTTTCTGTACAGCAGATCAAACTTTGGGAGGGGAGCCGAAAAAATATATAAATAAATAAAAAATAAAAAATACAATAAAATTCCATTTCATTCAGGTTTCATACGGCTAATACTTGGGCTGAAACATTTAACGGATAATATCTAAACAGCATTTTTTTTGTATTATTATAAACTTTACTGTTGCTTTTGATCAATTGCTATTGCTTGTATAATTTACTGATATACTGTTATAATGTGAGTACTTCTGTTATGCAAAACAGCAAGTCCTAAGAGTGAGCAAGTGTTCATATGTCACTATTAGTTACATTTTCATGACAGACATCAAATTTAGGTTTAAAATTGGCTGTAATTGAAACATGAAATGCTGCAAAAGTGAAAAAAGGAGAAAAGCAAGCTTAATGTAATTTTTTGACCAAACTGCCCATCATAAATTATATAGACTTTAATCTCCACATTATTTAATTGCTCAAAGATAAATAATCAAAGATGATCAAAACAGTTGTTAGTTGCAGCCATAGCTTATATATTCCCAATATTACAGAAGTACCGAAACAAATCTTGTATTATACCCTCTTATATCCAAAACAAGCCAGCTGTACTCAAATTACTGTATCAAATAAAATCACGTTAAGCAGCCCATTATAGCAACATTTTCTTAAGTCAAAGTGGAACAAGTGTGCCATACAAACATTTCACTCACGCACGTCACAAATGAGTATTAACACGTCATGCAGCCTCTGAACAACAGCAAGGTGTGTTGTGGTGCTGTGTTTAGCATGTCAGTAACTTTGAAAACAGTGTTATGGGGCAACATCACAAAACGAAGTGAATCACTACACCACAACACCAAACCGATGAGAAAACTCTGAAGCAGACAAATCAATAAAAGCTAAAGACATTAACAGTGATACTCTTCCCTTCGAACAGTCAGCCACAATGCGTCACATTGGGGGCAACTTCGAGAGATCGGACCTGTGATACCACCAGAGCATTTACTGCAGGCTGAGGTGAGTTTATCAAGAACTAGAACCATATTAAATATAACATTTGCGGTTTTTCTCTCCCTTTCTCTCTCTATCCATCCCCTGTGTGAGCTTGAGGCTGGGCCGGACATATACACACTTCCACAGACAATTCTTGTGTGGTCAGATCAGATCTGATGAGGTGAGAACATGGGCGCTGATGGTGCCTTCCCACCCAGTGTCCCTCTCCCACCCTCATCCCAAAACCACCATCTCCACCACCACGGTGAACACATAGACATGCCATAAGCAATCTGTACCTTGTGTGTGATCGGGACTGGACCAACTGACACCGGTCAGCATTACATCTAGAAGAACGAAACCATGTTAATCAGGTAGGGGAAGCAAAGAAACCGTCAAAGGAGCTGAAATATGATGGATTTTCTGGGAGAATATGCCGGTGGGCATTCCAAATATTCTGAGTCCAAAATAACCCTATTGTTATGTGTAAAACACTAATACTAAATCTATTTATCCCGCCTGTTCAAGCCCTACATTATTAGTCCTAGATTGTTGTTCTTGAAATACTTTGTGGATGGAAATGTCTGGCAAACAAAGAACTTTTCGCTTTTTCAGTTAATAATACCAACAAGTTCACCTGAAAGGAACCACAACTTTTCCGCTCAACTTTTTGTAGCAAAAGTCCACAAAGTTACCTCAGGATATTTAGATATTACGTTCAAAAAGAAGTTTCAAAATATTAATCAGGCCAGGCAAAGCTGACACACGGTTTAATCCCATTTCCACCCCGGAAACCTGACACATCCCGTCAGACATTCACACCTACGGAAAATTAGATCTGTAGCAAAAAGAAAAGATGAAGCGAGGTAAAATAAAGCACCTTTTCCTCTCCAGCTAGAACTGATGGCATGATAAAGCGCTATAAAACAAAGGACACACTAATCAGCTAATGCGCAAATCAAATACAGATATTCATGAGAAAGTATGGTGTGACAGTACATTTAGAGAAGACTAGATTTGACCCTTGAACTGAGATTAGATGATAAAAGTACCAATGAGACTAGCTTTGTTTGCCTTGCATGAGTTTTAGACTCTGATCTTGTGGTCTGACTCAAATGTTATAGTTTACAGAGCACCTATTTACATCTGTATTTCTCAAGGGCTTAAAAAAACAGAAATTCCCATTTTTAACTGTAAAGATCAAACATGCTGGACCAATGTCCAAGCCAATGTCCAAATAAGAGCTAGCATCCACATGGAGATTCTCAATGACATTGTTTTAATGCTAACGGCTTGTGTTGAAAATAGCAGGCAGTGGAACCAAAAGAGAAGGTCATCAATACCACGCCGTGCATCCTGGGTAGCATCGGAGCAGGCAGCTGATGGATGTAACCAATTTGAGTGTGACAAGATTTTTATTTACTTCTCAGACTGCACTGCCCTACATGCATGAGAGGAGGAGGGTGGGCAGAGCCCTGGGGCAGAGGTCCACCGCACACCCTGCTCTCTCAATAAGCAGATCACCATGCAAGCCATGGGACATGCTCTAGAGACGTTCCCAGGCAAAAGGGGGGCAAGCCGGGGAGGGGCGGATTCCTAGCTAATTACGGGCCCGAGCATCTCATTCCTCATATGCCGGTCACTAATTAGCATCTAATTTAGCACGCGGTCAAATTAAAATGATCAAGCAGGACTCAGAAAGGTGTGGAAAGGCTACCGACCAGCTAGCTCCTTCTCCTTACTCCTTCTTTTTTTCTCCATGCGTTTAAGGCGCTTCTCCTCACGCCGTTTGGCTTCTTCGGCTTCCTGGTGCCGCCGGCACTTGTGAAAGTTCTCGACCACCACGCCGACGAACATGTTGAGCACGAAGAAAGCCACGATCAGCAAGAAGGAGATGAAATAAAGCAGCATCCATGGGTTGTAATTCATGCTGGGCTACAACACAGAAAAACACAACATGATTAATGTACAGAGTGCACACTAATGTACACATTAATGCTTACGCTAATTATAATCTTATTTGTAGCAACAGTTTTGATTTAATTATTAAATTTGGAAAAATGTTCTTTATACAAACCAACATACAATATATCAATTGCTGGGTCGGAGGTTAACAGCCATTACATATATATGTATATATTTGTAATATGTAATATATATATATATATATTTATATATATTTATATTAGGGGTGACCCCAAATATTCTAAGATTTGATGCTTCGATAGGAGGAGCCTGATTCGACTCCCAATTTCACAGTCGAATATTCGCGGGATGTTATGATCATGCCATTTTGGCTGTATGGGGGTGCTCAAATGTCTGATTTCACATAGAACTGGATTTTTTCGATCAGGTAGGGTACAAGTGATTTCAAAACATTTCAGCCGGTTTATATATATATCGTGTATATTATTTATCTAGTAGCCTATAAGATGCATTTGTTGAGTTACGCTGCAGTAAAGCGCTTCATTGTATGGTGATTATCTCTTGAGCGGAGCAGGACAAACAACAATGCAGAATATTAATAACTATGACTGGAACTGTCATATACATAACATTTTAATGAGAACACTATTATAATAAAACGCTGTGAATTTTTAGAGTTTAGTTGCCGTGTTTCTGCACGTTGTTGCGTGAAGAACGCATCCACAAAAGGAGTTCATTCAGAGCCGCGCAGACACATTCATGCATTCGGGGGAATTCTGTGCAGATAGCCTATAAGTTTTAATACTAACGTTATGTTGTATAAATAACGAAGCGTATTCTATATGAGATAAATGATGAGTTAAATCCCATTGATTACAAACCTGCTATCAAATGCTTCATTCTACTGGTCATCTTCAGTGCGCGCAGCTCAAAACAGAATTGCAGGACATTAATAACGACTGTCATACATAATGTTATAATAAGAGCACTATTGTAAAAAATGCTGTGAATTCTTAGGGTTTCTGCTGACGTTTAATGTTAACTATCTTTTAATCAAAACATAAAACATTATTTACCCTGTTTGTATCTGCGAGGCGTCCATTACACATTTTCCCTGTGTGTCAGTAATTATGACTGTCGAATATGTGACTTGACTCTTGGTAATATATTTTGCCCCGCCCCCAAACATATGATTCGACTATCAGTCGACTATCGGCAAGATTCGTAAATTCCGATTCGACTATGAAAATCCTTAGTCGGGGACACCCCTAATATATATATATATATATATATATATATATATATATATATATATATATATATATATATATAAATATATATACATATTATTTTAACAAAGGATTTTTAGAAGCGCAAGGAAAACAATCTATATGCCTTATATATTTATGTAAGAAATTAATAACATAACATAACATGACATAATATAATACAAAAAAAAATATGCTCTTTACACAAACTAACCTACAGTATATAAATAGCTAGCTCTGAAGTTAGCAGCCATTATATATAATTAATAATTATTATTTATTTTTATTACTATTTTTTTTTTTAGCATCACATTTTTATTAGAGCAAGGAAAAATCTATGTTTTGTATAATATAATATAATATAATATAATATAATCCAAAAAAATGTTCTTTATAAAAACCAAGATATCAGTTGCTGAGTCAGGTCCCCAGGAGTAGGTTACAGCCATGTTCAAGATGATGATGCTGGAGAATTGGGATATCAATAACATTTCAGTTCAAAGGTCTGTCCTACTGGGCACTCGAAAGATGCCTGCCTCTAGGCTAGATTAAGTGTTCTGTGTGCAATGGTGAGGCACAGGCCACACAGCATTAATTTGAAGAAGAAATATCTGTTCCAATTCAAACACATAAATGCCTTGGTTAGGACAAGGGCTGGGCTCTTTTCAAATAGAGCAGAATAACTTCAGGAGCCTACAGCCAGACATGAGGCATGGAGACTTCCTTTTCAGGCAAAAAAATCACAAATTATTACTCACAAATTAATTCAAAATTATTCAAAAATTCAAACTGTATTAAAAAACAGACATTTGGAGGAAGAGTGTAAAATAAGTCACTTTAAAGAGATCTGTTGAATGGACAGTAAGGAGCTTTACAGAAGAACTGATGAATGGAAAAGCAGTTCTTTGAAGCCAGAACAGGAATGCCGACCAATGATTTTTCAGCTCTGATTCAGTTTATAGAGTTGTCCAATCAGAGTTAGCGGCTATCAGAGAAAGCGAATGACAGTTCACAGTGACCCACTTAAACAAGGTTGCCACACTGTCCACAGTTTCAGATCAGAAAAGGTGAATCCACAAGCATGAAAATCTGCATAAATATTAATACAATAAAATGTTATGCAGGTAATAGGAGCTTTCTGATACAGTCAATACCTGCTGATCGACACCAACAGCATCCAGTCCATCGTACATTATGTCCACCCAACCGTCTTTGGAAGCCAGAACAAAAAGGGACATGAGGGCCTGAGGGAGGTGAGAGATGATAAAAAAGGTTAAAAGAAATCTTTGACTTCAATTGACTTTGTTGAAAATGGGATGAGACCATAACGGATTCTTTTCAAATTGAAAGTGGCATTACCAGTCGCTTGTAGGTACGTCTAAAAGAGCATCTTGAGACAGAGCGAATGTTTGTGTAACCACTGCCAGGTTAAACGCTTACCTGCCCTAGGTTATCAAAGTTGTACTTGTGCCTGACCCATCTGTAGTTAGCCTGGAGGCAATCAGACTTGTTGGTGATGTTCCTCGTATCCTCCCCCTGACATACAAAGAACTTTCCTTTGAAGAGCTGTGAGGAAAAAGCAATGTTATCAGCTCACAAGGAACCTTCATTTTCTCTGCGAGAGATTTTAAGAGATAATAAACAGAAATATATACATATTGGATATATATTGGAAGAAGAAGAGGGTGTGAAATTCAAAGTATAAATTTGTTAAAACTGCACATTAAATATTAATTAATTATAAATACATGTTACAAATTCATACAAGATGGTTATATCTAGCCCGATCTCATGGCAATTTGTACATATTTTACGAGGTGGCTAATTCGTATGAATTCGTACAACCTCATTCGTACAAATTCATACGATTTTTGCTAAATCGTACATATTTTACGAGTTGCCAATTCGTATGAATTTGTACGAATGACCTACACCTAGCCCCGCCCCTAAACCTACCCATCACTGGGGTTTAGACAAATCGAACTAAATCGTACGAGTGAGGTCATACCAATTCATACGAATTAGCCACCTCGTAAAATATGTATGAATTGGTCATGAGATAGCGTTGTTATATTCCCATTGAAAGTCCAGTATGACTGTTTAGTGAAAACCATACAAGGACAAAGTCAATGTTACACATGACACATCGTACAGGCACAAAGAACACAGGCATCTTTTCCTGGAAGAATGGAAGATAAATTACATCGGCGTTCCCCTACGGACTTATGTAAATTGTGGAAGTATGGAAAACAGAGCATTTTAATCATAGTCAAATTATTCAGCTGTGGGCAGGAAGAGTATGTTTCAAATTTACAGAAATGACAGAAAATCATGTATTCGTTCTGTGTACCACCTCTTTCTCTCTCACTAAAAGTCTTAAAGGCAATCCTGTGGATTAAACACACAGAGCTGTCCAATTTTATGTTACTTTATATATGATGGTTTCTTAGAAGGAATTACTACAATTAATCCCTAAAGTTAAGACTGGCTTTTACTTTAATAGTCTGATCTAAGCAAGAAGTATTAGGCTATATCCACTATAATTGTAAGGTAGCAGTTCTAACTTCCCTACTGAAAAATGTAGCTAAAACTGGCCTAAGCTGGTTTAAGATAGCCTGCCATCCTGACCAAGCTGAAAAGTGCTCAATGCCTCTCTGAAACGACCCATTTTACCACCAAAAAAACATTTTAAACTGGTTTACGCTTGTGATTTCTGCAGGGTTATGCTGTTTTGTTCTTACCTGAACTCCCAAGATGCCAAAAATAATGAAGAAGGCACAGCAGATGACGACAATGTTCCCGATAGGCTTGAGGGATGACATCAGTGTCTCAACAACCAGCTTCAGTCCTGGAGCTCTGCTGATCACTCTGAAAATCCAACAAGAGAACAGATGTTTATCTAGCCTGGAGGTTCTCAGCTGGTTTTTGCTTCAGGAACTTGATTTTCCATTTGGAAATCAAGAGGCAATTCAACACAGAAACTAATTTCTCGGGAAAAACAAACAAACATTTCACAAAATTACATATTTTGTATAGTATTATTGTGTACTATATACTTTTAGGGCTGTCAAATGACTAATCCCGATTAATCGTAAAAATAAAAGTTTGCGTTTACATAATATATACAGTATATGTGTACTGTGTATATTTATTATGTATATAAAAATATACGCACACACACACACACACACACACACACAGACATACTATTTATATATATATATAGAGAGAGAGAGAGAGAGAGAGAGAGGGAAGAAAATGTAAGATTTATATATAACATTTTAAATATTTTTTAAAATATGAATGTATGTGTGTGTATTTATATATACATAATATACACAGTACACACATATATATTATGAAAACACAAACTTTTATTTTGGATGCGATTAATCATGCTTGACAGCCCTAATTTACATTAATAATAATAAATAATTTGATTTATTAATATATTTAGGGCTGTCAAAATAAAGCATTAACACACTAACATTGATTGACAACACTAATATTTATCAATGCAGAGAATTAAATGTCTTTTAAATTTCAATTGGTTTCATCACACAGTTTTTCTAAATAGCTTTGTGACATGAATTTGGGCAAAAATTTGAATTAGACATACTATCTTCTGACTAATAATAAAATACATGGGAAGCGTTTTCTCCTTTCTTTTAAAACTTGATAAGCCAATTTATTTTACTATCCTAACTATGCGCATTTGAATGATGAGCTGCATAGATGTAAATTCAGAAAGGGTCCTTAAACTCCTCAGTCCTTGCCTGGCCAGAGTCTGTGAGTGGATAAATGTTTCCCATGCTTTCACTGACCTGACATTAGTCAGCTTTCTCTACTTTTGGCATTCCATCATTGCCGCAATCACTACCTCCTCTACGAGTGAGCATGGCAATTACCACCAAACATTTCATGCCTTCGCCATTATGCTAAGCAACCGCAACGCAATGCTGTAGGGAAACTTTCTGTGCTGCAAAGAAAGGAGACAGTTTTAATTAAACCGCCGGAATAAAGATGAAGCCTAATTATTAACGGCACGACATCCGGCACAAAACCGCACCTGTCAACCTCTGCGGAGGGTGGCACCAACAGTGACACAAAGACACCTGCTCACAAAGGCACACACAATAACATATGTAATACAAACACACAGCTGTAACAATAATTCAGCTGCTTTAGAGGCCAGGGTGTGTTCTTTTGTTAAAAAACAACTAAAAGGGGACAGAAAGCATGTGTTTTTAAAAGTTTGGCTTCTTTAAAGTTAACATGCTGTCTTAAAAATGTTGCACTCGTGGCACGAGACCAATGAAAAACCAATGAAAGGTGCTTAATGCAAGACCAACAATTAAAAAGTAGTGCAGACAGATTCAAGACCAACTGTTTGTCTGTAAGAACAACGCATAACATGTCAAATTATACTCTAAGGGAGCTGTAAAAGGCAACTGGCTTTAATCTTCGGCGTTGTTTGTGTTGAACTGATGTTAATAGGACTCAATGAGGACCTAAAGCAGTAGCAGGGGATCCAGACGAAGTAAACATTGTATATACTGCAAGATGTTTATGATACTACACACACACACACAAACACACACAACAAAAAAAGACTTCAAAATTTTTTCTCCATTCAGAATAAAGAATAAAAGGCACATTAGTCCTCATCTCGTGACAGTGATTTCTGGCTCTTCACCACAGAACTGAGCTAAAGCGGCAAAAACCTGATTTGATCCTTGGCTTTGATCTTCTTAAGAAGTGTGCTGTGATTGTATCAGTGTCTGAGGATGAAGAAAAGGCCCGTTTAAAGAGACCAATCAGGCTTAGTCAAAGCGACTGCTTGAGAAAGGAGTCTGCCAAAAGGGAGCGCAGATAACAGGCTGCTGTGTCTTTTGTTTGTCTGAATATCTGCGTGCATCTTTCACAAGCTCAAGCGTATTTATCAAAGCTCACTTGGGGAATTTCAGGTAATACCGTAAAATCAATTATGGAAATGTCAAACGATGAGAAGGATCAATATGTCTAGACCCACGCTCTGACTGAATTTGAGTCTAGTGAAATGATATGACTTGTTTACTAACTAAAACTAAAACCATTAAAAATTGTTGTTCTTAGTTGAAATGAAGCTTGAACTGAAATATCAAATAAAATAAAATAAGAATAGATGAAAAAAAGCTAAAATAGAAAATAAAAAATAACAAAAATCACATAAAACTACTAAAACATAAAACTAAAATTAAAAGGTCAAATCAAAATATCAATAAATATTATAACGATATATAATAATACTATCAATACTGGTCTCACACCATGAGACTTCAACCCCTGACCAATAGAGGGTGCTACTGTCTGAAGTGTTGTGCCAGTAATGTTTTTCAATGCAGTAGATAATCCAGAACACTGAACTTATGTGCTTATACATATAAAGTGTAAATATGTTTTTTTGTGCAATTTAACATGTATTTGTATAATATTAAAAGAGAGCAGTAGGAGAAAAATAAACAGGACATTTTGAAAATATCAAATCGTAACACCATGATACACCACGGTACTGAATGATTACCATAGTATGATAAAATATAACGGTACTATTGTAAATGCCATGATATTTTTTTTTGTTGGTGAGAAACCAGGATGGTGGTCCTAGTTTTATAATGTGATGCTGATGCATTCTTCTAGTTTGTAGGCACGTGTGTTATATAGTTACTGTGTTCTGTAAGCCTTCAGAAAAGCTGAATTTCCCATATTCATAGCTCCAATCCGGTCTTTGTGTTCTGAAAGGTTTTAATAAATAAATAAATGAAGAAGGGAACAATAACTAGAGCACTGAAGGAGCCTCTTATTCCCAGAACACATTTTCATCCTGGCTGTAATTAAAGGATGCTGTAGTTGGGCTGGGAACCGTCAGTTTGGGGGATTCAAGCTGTGTGTCCCTGACACACACACACACACACACAGCAAGCACAATTTAAGGACATCCGTCAAAGGACAAAAAAAATAAATAAATAAATAATAATAATAATAATAAAAAAAACCTACATAAAAGACGTGAGTAAAAACAGCAGCATAAAAGCAGATGTAATGCAAATTTTCTCATTATTTACTCACTCTCATGTCGTTCCAAACCTGTATGACTTTCTTTCTTCTGCAAACCAAAAAAGAAGATATTAAAGGGATTGTTCACCCAAAAATTCAGTCATAACTTATTCATCCTGGTGTTTTAATGCACCAGTGAAGAAATAATGACTAAACTTATTCTCTCTATCTCCATCCTAGCACCCTCACATAATCCAGTAAAATTTACGACTTCACAATTACACAAGCAATTATCTAAAAACAATAAGACATAAGGGAAATCTGCAGAGATGCTACATAAATTAAATTAATCAGTTCCAGATGAAATCCGAAAGAGCCAATCTGTCCTTATCGTCTTTTGCTGCAATTCTTCGTCCCTGTAATTACAGCAAATGGACAAAAAACTAACTTGCTTCAAGTCAAGCATGATTAGATTATCTTAACAAATGCCTTAGAGTGGACAGGCACTGTGAAAGAAGCAGAACTGTAATTAGCGTGAGAATTAATGAGCACAAATAATAATAAAAAGCGGTACATAATGTCAGGTTATTTGCATTGCGATGAGTTCAAGTAGGAGACTGAATGGAATGATATGAGTCGATAGATGCTGGCGTCAGGTGTTTAAGGGAGGGTCTGTTCCTCTGGGGCTCAGGCAGACAGTAGAGGAGGATGGTTCTTTATGCGCTTTTGAGATTAATTTGGATCAGCGAGGGTGACGTGCAGTGCAACATACAGTGGAGGGGTTTAACCTGAGGGTCAAAGAGTTGATGAATTTACAGAGTGTGCACATCCCCCCTTAACACAGCGCATAAATCATTCTGTCTAAAGACGGAAAGAGACACATCTCTGTAACAATGCCATTAATACTTGATAAGGAGTACACAGCATGGACTTTAACTGTCCAACACAGATTTTCAAATTAATTAACGGGCTTACAGTATCAACCCCTCTCAAAAGGAATTTTAATTCTGTTATCATTTGCTTACGCTCCTGTCATTCCAAATCTGTATGACAAAATGAGACGTTTTGAAGAATGTTTATGCTGCTCTTGTCCATATAATGCAAACGGATGGGGAACAGAGGCTGTCAAACTTCAAAAAGCTCCATAAAAGCATAAAAAAGTTTTTATTTATTTACTAAAAATAAGTAAATAAATAAAAACTATTTCAAATAATGCTGTTCTTTTGAACTTTCTATTCATCAAAGAATTAAAAAATAAATAATTAATAATATATTTTCCAAAAAAAAAATCTTATGCAGATTTCAACATAAGAAATTCTTTACCATCAAAACAATAAATTCCATTTTAAAATATTAAAACATAAAACTGTTGCTTTAAATTGCAATATTATTTCACAGTATTACACTTTTGATGGTATTTTGATCAAATAAATGCAGCCTTGGTCAGCATAAGATACTTTATGCCACAAAACAAAACAACAAAAAATAAAAACAAAAAAAACAAAACAAATAAAATGTATATAAAGCTCATTTGGAAAAAATATATGTGAATACACTGGACATGGACTATTAATAATAACAATTATTTAAATTATTTTAAAAACAATTTAGATAAAATGTATTCAAAGATTAAAAATTGTCTTGCTTGACAGCCATGATAGTATTCACTTTGAATGTATGGAAAAGAGCAGCTCAGGCTCCTTGCTAAAATAAAAGAAGAAAGTTATGCATGAGGGTGAGCAGACAATAGCAGAATTTTTAATTTTGTGGTGAACTGTCCCTTTAAGCTCACTGCACAGAGTGGTCCAGATACACATGTGGTCTGGATTACCCACCCTTCCCTGAATTCACTTTTGCCGGAGTAGCCGAGCCCACGTTGTGGAGACTTTTTACAGCTGTCTTTGTCTTTCTTTTGATTTCAACTTGGACTTCACACAGAGGTGCATTAATATAAAGTCTGTCGAGGGAAGGATCAAGAAGTAGAACTTTCAAAAGGTGTTCGGCGCTGCAGAGGCAGACACACAGTAAAGTTCTCTGAAGCAGAGCGTTCTGGCAGTGGAAGAAACTCTGTGTGAGAATCTTTAAAATGTTCACGCAGAGGAGCTCGAGGTGAAAACACAGACCGCTTCATGTTTAATTTACAGGGCGTTTTTTTCTCTCCGGGTGCACTACATTTTCTGACAGTCAGCTGAAGCAATTGTCATTAGTTATAATAGGACCTTATCACACAGACTGTTTAAAGGTTAATTCACCTTATGTAACTACGCCACTAGTGGATAAAATTCAACACTTCATCAGAATAAAATCATAAAAAGGAATTCAAGATTTGTTCCACATACTATTCATTATCTAAGGGTATACTTGGATCTCTATGCACTATTCAGTAGCAATGGAGTAATAGTGATGCTCAAGGGTAGTGACATGAATCATATATTAGCTGTTTTAGCAAACTGGTGAAGGATGCCTTAAAAGATTTGCTGGAAGACTTATTCATCATATCAAAATACCTCATCCCTATTTGGCACGATGCAGTTCAGCAAACAAGCATGCTTTATCAGCACAAATTAAAATACTAATAAAAAGACTAGAAAATCATGGAATCAGGAAAAAGTAAGTATGTGCAGGGATAATCCACACCAGAGGTCAATAATTAGCAGACCAGGCGCTGGGGATCCAGAGCCAAGACTGGTTCCACCCGGGCTGCTTATAATTTCTCACTGAATTAATGTAATTATGGTCTTTTTTCCCTCAGCAACATTTTTTCTCTTTACTAGTTTGCAGATACAAAAATATATGCATATACATACATAGACACAAACACACATCTCTCTCTCACTCTCTATAACAGTAGTGTAACAGTAGATCTATCCATATGAAATATTTTAATATAGGTGTTTCGGTTCAGTGTGCATGTGTACAGAACAACTACATTTAAATAAATTCCATAACAAACCCTAACAGTCATTTTTTCTTTCCCTTTTAATGTTGAGTTAATGTAACTTTTTTCTCTTTAGTAGTTCACAGGTGCAAAAGTATGTAATTTACATTAATGCAGTATAAATATTATAAGATAAATACAAATGTAAGCAAAAAAAAAAAGTTGTTGATTTTTGCTATTTAATATTTGGAAGTTCCTTGTATCTGGCAGAAAACATGAATAAAATGCAAAAACAAATCCAAACGGATCATTTTCCCACCAGTTCCTCTTCAGAAATGTTGTTGACGGCACATTAACGTTGCACCAACACAGCTGAAAGGCAAGTAAAAACACAACTACCGGAATATGATGTATTTTTAATACAAGTCTCTTGGGAGTTTAAGGAACTTAGAGAAGTTGACCCTAAATTGAGGAGTACTTGAAAAGGGAGAAGGGAGCGACTGGGGGTGAAAGACCAGTGTAAGCATTTTGTGGGGAAATTGGGCAGGAAAGATGAATATTTGATTTTTATTTTCTGCTTGAATGTGTCATAAATATTTAAGAGTAGGGAAGGCCTCCAGAAGTTCCCTCTGCAGGAGGAAAGGTGCACAGCACACACACATATGCACACAAATACGCATACAAACACCGCTACATACTGCATCAATTAGGAGCTAATTGATGCTTCTGCGAGGAAGAGGCTAACTGTGGGACTTCAGTCTATACATTAATTATGCTTCTTGTAAGAAAGTGGATGCTGATTTAAGATTTGCAAATCTAGCACTCTGACCAAAGTACATATAAGTGTTTATGTATGTAGCCTACAGCATTGCAGGTGGTGCACTTGTGTATTAAAGCTTTGATGTATTCGTTACTATTATTTAGCGTAACGACTAAACGCAACACTGACTGGATGTCTGAACAGTTGTGTTGTGATCAGTCTACCTGAGCGGGCGCAGGGTCCTCAGTAAACGTAGCACCCGAAGCATTCCCAGGATCTTGGTGCCGCTGTTGGAGATCATGGATACCAGGATGTCAATCGCGGAGATCATCACCAGCATACCATCTAGAATGTTCCAGCTGCTCTTCAGGTAGGTCTTCTGCCCGAAACACCAGCCCAAAGCAACCACCTTCACAACAACAACAACAACAGATATGATTTTAAAGTGGAAATGTTGGATAAAATTTCACTTGAAGCCAAATTGTTTTCATCTTCATGATACAACATTTTATTCTAGTCCAAGTCAGCCATTTGTAGGTTGAACTGTTTGTCTGAAAAATGGAAAACGGACTGATTGTACCATAACAGTCAAAATAAAAAGTGTTCAACTTTAAATAAATTGTTCACCCAAAAATGAATATTTGCTGAAGATTTAATCAACCTCAATTTAGATGAGTTTGTTTCTTCACCTAAAAAGATGTGGAGAAATACAGTTTAGCAACACAGCACTTGCTCAATAATGGATCCTCTGCAGTGAATGGGTGCCGTCAGAATGAGTGTCCAAACAGCTGATAAAATAATCACAATCCACAAATAATCAACACAACTCAAGTGCATTTTTGTATGAAACAAATCAATCAAGGCATTTTAACGTTAAACCATCGCTTCTAGCCAAAATACAAGTACATAATCCATAAAAATCCCCTGTTGCCACTGATATAATCATAACTGTTTAGGACTGTATTTGCTTGTAAACAGTGCTTGATTTCTCTACTGATTCAGACGAGATGACTTTTTCACTGGAGAAAGCAATATTATGAATAGAGGATGGAAGTTAAAAACTTTTTGATGGATTTTTTTCTTACAAGAAATTTTCACTTCTCAAGACATTAACTGAAGGACTGCAGCCATGTTGATTTCTTGTGGATTATTGTGATGTTTTTATCAGCTGTTTGGACTCTCATTCTGACGGCACCCATTCACTGCAAAAGATTCACTTGTGAGCAAGTGATGTAATGCTAAATTTCTCTAAATCTGTTCCGATGAAGAAACAAGCTCATCTACATCGTGGATTGCCTGAGGCGGGTGAGTAAATTTCAGCAAATTTAGATTTTTGGGTGAACTCCAATATTTCATTACTTCTGTAAAGCATATTTTCTGTATCCTTCACAATTATGAACTTTGTTTACTGTAGCTTTTATGACAAATTAATTTTGTAGATGTTAAAAATGCACACAGTTTCATGAAAATATGCACCCTGCTATAAATGAAATTCTTTCAAAACCAAAACCTGTTAGAAAAACTATGCACATGACAGGAAACGTGAGAAAATATGATGTGTTTGAAATCTGAATTTGGGAAGAAATGCTTTCTTATTCCCTTGAGGTCTTTGTCACACTACCGTGGCATTTCTGAGAACGCATCAGGTTAGACTGGCATACAGCTGGCATATAAAAGGGCTCAGAGGGGGGAGAAAAGCTGAGATAAACAAACCAGGAGCGAGAATCATCTGACTAAAAAGTGCTAAGCATGAATACACGGCTCCTAATGATGTTGCTGGTGAATATATCAAACCACAATGTGATCAGACCTCAAAGTGAACAAAGGCATGTCAGGCAACAAAAGCCAGGAGTTTCAACAGCCCTGTCATCTTCATCCAACCTGGAAAGTTTTCGTCAGTCGCCGTTAATTAACCTCCAGTGAGTACGATTATTCTGTGCCATGATTTTCATTTGAAATCTCTTGGGTGGGCATGACCTGGCATAAAGCAGGGCCCCAGAATAGAAACCCTAGACCTTTGTGACTGACACCTATGAACTTTTCTGTCTTCTCCAGAGAGGCCTCAGCATGTTCTTCCATTTCAACGATAGTCATTTGAATATCTGGCAGACAATCCACCCTTGCTTAGTATTAACTGCTGTGGTGAAGAGTGGAAAATACAGAGCAAGGCTTGCTTAATAGACTATTCATGTCAGTGGGCTCACTTTAGGACCTGCATTTGTTCAAATGTTTAATTCAGCTGACTGGCGGCAGTTGAACATGTCAGAGCGTGATTTTAATATTTTGCTGCTGTAGTCTTTGTTTAGACTTTGTAATTGTCAAAGGAAAGCAGTGCCTTAAAGGGATCATTCACCCAAAATGAAAATTCTGTCATTATTTATTCACCCTCACGTTGTTCCAAACCTGCACAACTTACTTTATTCTATGAAACACAAAAGGAGAGCTCTGTTTTTGCAATGAATGAACCTTACTCAAAAGCATCATAAAAGTATATACACCTATGACTTGTGCACTATAATGCACAACTGCAAACAGATGATTGATTTCTATTTCGAATAAATGCTTTTGATATTTATATTTATCAAAGAATTCTGAAAATTCTCGCTATTAAGCAGCACAACTCTTTTCAACATTGATAAGCAATGCTTTGAATTATATTCATGTTACATAGTTAAATACAGGTACCTTTAAAATGTTAAATAGCAAAAATAAATAAATAAAATTGCTTAATCAAATAAACATCTTATACTTTTCTTTGATGAATGAATCATTTGTGAAGTGGATCAAGCAATTCATTGAAAAGATGTGATTCCACCGAATGATTTGTTTAGTGATCAGACATTACTGCTTCTGTCATAAATGTGTCAAGAAGAGATAGGACTGATATTAATATTTTCTGTGAATACTACATTTTATGATGCCTTTACATATTTTTAAGCTCAAAACCTTGTAATTGCAAGAAAAATGGTGATAAGCACAGCCTTGAAAATTTCTCCTTTTGTGTTCTACGTAATAAAGAAAGGTTTAGAACGACATGAAGGTGAGTAAAAAAAAAAGTTTAATTTTTAAATGAACTGTCTCTTTAAAGCAAAAGGGCTGCAAGATAGGCTGAAAAGCTTGTGACAGGAATGTTTTCACCAGACTCCATTAGCCACACTGATCTAAGAGAGATCGGCACTATAAAAAAGCCAGAGGGAACTGAACTTAGTCTGCTTTTGGCTGGTATTCTGGCCGAGTCAGTGTGTTAGTTTACCTTCTGTCAGAGACAACAGCACACAGAGACAAATGCCAACTCCGTCACCTACCTTTATTGTCATTTCGGTCACAAAGATGGCAGTAAATATGTAGTTGGACAACGTCAGGAAGATGCGTTCCTGCGGAGAGAACCAGACAAGCAGGGAAAGTGACGGGTGAGTCAGTGCTGGATCAGAGGAGATTCATGTGTGTGTGTGTGTGTGTGGCTGTGTGGCATAACACATTAGAGGTGCCTCCTGTGAAGGCATCTATTGGACTAAGAATCTGCCCACGCTTTGAGTACTCCACGGGCATTAACATCACATACTCACACGCACACTGCATGCAATAAATTTCCTCCAGCATCCTCACTGGATACTACTAGATAACATAGTGGGTAACAAATGGATAAGTAACAGCTCCATGACAGTAACCATATCTGAAGTCCAAATAAGTAAATCAAATCTGAAGAATTATTATTACAAAAGTGTCGGTTAAAATTCCTTCCTAAAATAAAATAAATTCTTAAAGTGATCATATCATAAATCATGATTTTTTTTTCCCTGGGGTCCATTTATACTGTTAGTCTAAAAAACACCCGTTATGTATGTTTTTATGACTGTTTATCAACATCTTCTAACTAGTGTTGGGCAACGATTAATTGCATCCAAAATAAAAGTTTTTGTGTACATAATATGTGTGTACAGCGTATATTTATTATGTATATATAAATACACACATGTATATACAGTCATGGCCAAAAATATTGGCACCCTTGGTAAATATGATTAAAGAAGGCTGTGAAAATTAATCTGCATGGTTGATCCTTTTGATCTTTTACTTTAAAAATTCACAAAAATCTAACCTTTCATTGGATAATAAGAATTTAAAATGGGGGGAAATATCATTATGAAATAAATGTTTTTCTCTAATACACGTTGGACACAATTATTGGTACCCCTAGAAATTCTTATGAGTAAAATATCTCTGACGTATATTCCCATTCATATTCACAATTTTGAGCACTCCAGGGTGATTATGAACATGAAATTAACCAGCCATGGCTTCCTGTTTCACAGAAATATAAGTAGGAGGGAAAACAAAGCCCAAATTCTCTTAATTATCCATCACAATGAGAAAAACCAAAGAATATATTTCTGATGTGCAGCAAAAGATAATTGAGCTTCACAAATTTGTGAAGTGGCTTTAAGAAAAGAGCTAGAGCAGTGAAAATTCCCATTTCCACCATCAGGGCAATAATTAAGAATTTCTAATCAACATAAAATGTTACGAAACTGCCTGGACGAGGACGTGTGTCTATATCGTCCTAATGCACAGTGAGAAGGAGAGTTTGAGTGGCTAAAGACTCTCCAAGGACCACAGCTGGAGAATTGCAGAAAATAGCTGAGTCTAGGGGTCAGAAAACCTTTAAAAAAAAAAAAAAAAAAAAAAAAAAAAAAATTGTCAAACAGCACCTACATCACCACATGTTGTTTGGGAGGGTTTCAAGAAAAATTCTTCTAGCTCATCCAAAAACAAACTCCAGCATATTCAGTTATCAGACACGACTGGAACTTCAAATGGGACTGGCTTCTATGGTCAGATGAAACTGAGAAATGAGCTTTTTAGCAGCAAACACTCAAGATGGGTTTGGAGAACACAGGGATAAAAAAGTACCCCATGTGTACAATGAAATATACTGCTGTATTTTTGATGTTGTGGGCCTATATTTCTGCTGGAGGTCCTGGACATCTTGTTTAGACACATGGCATCATGGATTCTATCAAATACCAACAGATAAAAAAAATCAATAAGTGACTGACTCTGTTAGAAATCTTATAATTGGCCATGTTTGGATCTTCCAACCGTACAATAATCCAAACACAAACCTCAAAAACAACACAAAAATGGGTCACTGAGCACAAAACCAAGCTTCTGCTATGGCCATTCCAGTCCTCTGACCTGAACCCTGTAGAAAATGAGTGGGGTGAACTGAAGAGAAGAAGCACCAACATGGAGCTGGGAATCTAAAGGGTCTGGAGTGATTCTGGATGAAGGAATGGTCTCTGATCTCTTGTCAGGTGTTCTCTAACCTCATCAGGCATTATAGGAGAAAACGTAGAGCTGTTAAACTGACAAATGGAGGTTTCAAAAATTATTGAATAAAAGGGTGCCGTTAATTGTGGCCAATGTGACCATTTTTGTGCTTTTAAGAATTAGTAGTTCACTCAGCATTGCTTTAGAATTCTGTAATGTAACCTCTGGAGACTTCTACTGTCATTTTACATACATTTTATATAAGGCCAAAATTTGATTATGATTGAATTTTAATTTGATGTTTCATTGTTCCCATTTACAGTTAAAGTAAACAGTGACTTGAGATCACATCCGTAAACATAAGACTGTTACAAAACACAATCATCCTAAAATGACACTGCAAACACGAAGACCTCCTGCACCTCTCGCCCTCCGTCCATGCCACACGGCTTTCCCACGCAGCAGGTGCTGTCCTCTCCACCTCTCTGCTCTGACCTGAGCCAGGACTGTTTGTTCCTTTTTCTATAACAGACTGCAACACTGTCAACAGACTCCAGCCTAAAATGCTCTCATACTAAGATCACTAAAATCTAGCGACTCCTGGAGTAAGGAATATGACTCGCCCGACGCCAACGCCACAGGTGCATTAATTTGCTGATATACAGAAAGAGCCATGTGCTCATTAGAGATGAAATAGTTCCTTTAAACAGTTAGGTATATTTTTGTTCAACATCTATAACAACCCCCCTGAAAATATACAATTAGCATGAACTGGGAAATGTCCATTTTGAAGAGAAGTTATGCAAATTCTATGCATTTCTGAAACAACAGATGGAAACAATTGAAAATAAATTACAAATGGAAAGAACGGAAAGAATGAACTCGCTCAAAGGTTTGGGGTATTTACTATTTTTGGTAAGAAATAATATTTTTATTCAGCTAGGAGACAGACTGATCAAAAGTAACAGCAAAGACAATCTTTCAAATAAATGCTGTTCTTTTGAACTTTATATTCATCAAAGAATCCTCGAAAATATTAAGCAGCACAACTGTTTTTAATATTAATAATAATTATAAATATTTCTTGAGCACCAAATCAGCATTAGAGTGTTTTCTTAAGAATAATGTGACACTAAAGACTGGAGTAATGATGCTGTAAATTGAGCTTTGCCATCACAGGAATAAATGACATTTTAAAACATATTACAATAGAAAACAGTCATTTTAAAATGTAATAACTTTTTATTGTATTACTGTTTTACAGTATGTTTGATCAAATAAAAGCAGTCTTGATGACCATGAGAGACTTCTATTAAAAATATTACCAGCCTCAAACTTTTCAAAGGTATTGTATATGTGAATATAAATCTAAAAAATGTAAATGACTCAAGCTGCATGGCGAGTCTGTGTTTTTTCATTAATTCATTAACAAACCATTAACTACAATTTTTGCCACCAACTCCTAATTTTCTGTTTATTAATAGTTAGTAAGGTAGTTGTTAAGTTTAGGTATTGGGTAGGATTAGGGATGTAGAATATGGTCATGCAGAATATGTGCTTTATAAGTACTAATAAACAGCCAATATGTTAATAATAGCCATGCTAATAAGCAACTAGATAATAGTGAGAACTGGTCCCTTTACTAAAGTGTTGTCCATAAAAAAAAAAAAAAAAAAAATTAAAAAGGATACTTTGAATAAGAAATATTAATAATCAGGCCTACTCTGAATCAGCCTTAAAATGATCTAATCTTGCATCCTAAATAACAATATACAGAGTATAACAACGTAGAAGCACTACAGTGTGATGCTAACCAAACAGTCAGCAATTTGAACCTTTATCTTGGTCTTGGTCCCACTCTCCCACTTTCTCCCTCCATTTTCCTGTCTACACTGCACCATCCTGAACGATACCAAAAAAAAAAAAAAAAAAAAAAGGAAAAGGAAAAAAACCTTTAACAAATACAATGCAGTTTGCATTAGGGGTGACAGAAAAGATTAATATCCACTGTGTAGTCTATGCTGCATGCTCTGTCTATGTCAGGCATGTATAGATTGTGAAAGCCTAATGGATAACAATGTGGACTGCTTACACAAAGGTTATTAGTTTGGTCTCAGTTAGGGGTGACCCAGTTAACTGGAGGGCTGCTAAGATCCCACCATGGTTCCTTTGAGCAAGACATCGATTGCTGAATTTCTTCATCTATAACTTGACGTTATTACTGTGATTCATGATTGTTTTGGCTTTTTATGGAAAAGCTGAAGCAGAATGAGAATCCATATACAAATCAGCCCTCAGCTCTGCCACAAGCAATTTCGTTTAAGTCAACAGGTATTGAGGATTCATTCAACCTTGCAAATAAACCTTGGTGTTTAAGCTAAGCTTTTTGAAAAGGATTCTGGCTGAAATGGGATGAGAAGCTGATTTGTACTTTAAACAATTGGTGTGGAAGCAAAACAAGCAGCGGAGATCTCTTCCTCAAACATGGTCTCTCTAGATTGTTTGTCCTTCTCCTACTGTGTCTGAGCAGCAGGGCCCAGGGGCCATCTTTCCCATGACCCCCCACTAATGCATGTTTCAGTGGGTCATGGCATCATGTTCTAAAACTCCTTTTCTCTCTGAGAAAGCCTCCTGCTGACATCATCACTGCGGTTTGTATTGTTTCTGAAAACAGACTGACGTCTTTGCCATTCCATTCTGCTCAGAGGCTTGTTTTCATTCATTGTCGAGTGAACCGTGTGTGTACGTGTGGGTCAGAATTCATGAATGAGGAAGAGCGGGTCTAAGAAGCACAGTATTTGGTCTCTGAAGGAGAAGGGCCAGACAACCCTGTCCTTCACTCTCATTCTTTTAAAGGTTACTGGATGTCTGAGGTAGCACACACACACACACACACAATGGTACATCTAGCTTGACGGAGAAAACAAAGACAAAAAAAATGTAAAAGTTTAATGTGATTGTGTGCACAAAAAAAAAAAAAAATTGCTCAAGAAAACTCAAGATAAATCTAACATAAAATCAAGAGTAAATACAACAAAATGTTTTAAAGTGCTTTCCAAGATAGATAGACAGACAGACAGACAGACAGACAGACAGACAGACAGATAGATAGATAGATAGATAGATAGATAGATAGATAGATAGATAGATAGATAGATAGATATAATGTGTATAATGTGCTGCTCAAAAAAAAATCATCAGCTGAACATTGCTGTCTGTAAAATTGTTGTTTTTGAGTCTGTCCATTGGTTCTCAAAATGATCAAAATGATTCATTAGCAAATTAGTGTCAATCGAAAGCAATCAGTAATGAGTAATTCTGGGGATCCACTTTTGAATTTAAATGCATTTGTCATTCGTTCAGTGTGTAGGTACGTGACTAGAGACAGAAAGAGAGGCAGAGAGTAATCAAAAGCTGCTAAAACTCCCCTTGGTATTTTCATCACCCTTTCCCCATTACTTTGGTAACTGAAAAGACATGCTCAGGCCTTGTCTACAGAGGGGGACTCAGGTGGGGAGTCTGATGGCATTTGTTCATACCCAAATGAAAAAATGTCTCCATATGAAATATTGATGACATACATCTGAGCTCAGTGAGGTACCTGTTACTATAGATCAAGTCCGTCATGGAGATGAGATGGTTTGCATAAGCTCAACATGGAGGTTCTATTACAGACAAAGTTACGCAATTCTGCAGTGACAGTGGGACCGAACTGACTTTACCTGCTCCAAAGATTCTGCAATTACTCATAAATGTCATATCATACTGTGGATTCATATTGAAATGTGCACATGCCTTAGCAAACATGTCACAGGTCATTACCAGAAAACATTTACAAATTTTACTTACATTCACAAATGACAAAACATGGAATGTGGCAAAGTCATTTGTTTGGTATTTTTGTTTGTTAATTTTCTTTTTTTCTGTATTTAAATGCAAATGTAATATTCCAATTTAGTTGTTTTCCCAACTGCATTTTACTCTTTAAAAAAAAAAAAAAAACACTTTCTGTCTTTGTAACATCTTTCATTAACCATAATAATCTTACTATGCATTTACACATATGCAAATACATAATTTCATTTCCTAAACAGCAAAAAGACTGTGTTCCATCTGCACCAGTCTAAAAAAAATTCACATGCCTGTGCAGGGAAGGAAAATAAGTAGAGTTTTTCCTCTTCTGTGAAGTGCTGACAGGACGTCTTAAGGGGGAAGTAAACAAATATCATAGAGGCTCAGAGGCACACATGGTAAAAACCGGATTACATGGATTAAACCTCAGGAAAATAACACGACGGAAAACAACCTTTCCATGCTACATAATGTGTCTTAGAAAACCATTACACGTGAGAAAGCTTTAAGGTCCTCTATTTCCATTACTGACAGAATCCTTCATCAGTTTGGGGGGGGGGGGGGGGGGGGTTTACTTGTTCCTTTTTTCCAGTTTTTTGTTCCAAATCAAGAATGTGTATACATACAAAAAAATTAAATACAACTCTATTCTGTGAACAAGTCCATATAATTGGATTTAAATCTACATGGAAAGTCTCTGATGGACATGAAGCTGTCTGCACTGCAGATCTCTGCCATGCAGAGCGCTCTGGGGTTTCTCTCTTTCTCATCAGTTACAGAGGTAGACACACAGTCATTGGATAAAACAAAATAATGCTAATGTATGCATCACTATATGCAATGAGCCTGATGCAAAAAAAAAAAAAAACATTTTTCCTGCATACATTCAGATTACATAATGTTATTATACAATAAGAGGACCATTCACAATACCCCTGTGTAATTCTGTATAAAGCAGCTCAGTGTGAAAAATGACATAATGATATTTGACACTGACAAATTGCTACAGAATGAGTACTAGAGTGACTCTGGACATAAATTTGATATTAGATAATAAATTCATTATGGTTAGAAGGTCCAAAGTAGCTCTTGACTTGGGTTAACAGTGAATTAATAAAGAGCTTGAAATGTCCTCATTTGGTACAGGAGTGAGTGAAAAGTCTAGGTAGGCAACGTTTTATGAAAATATGTGCCTTGAAATGTCAGGAATCTGGTAGCTGCAAAAATGATGGACATCTGCTGTCTCTTTTCAAGGAGGTCTGCCGCAGTCCTGCTCTGCCAAGTCAAAAAAGAAAGAGCAACTAAAATAGCTGTTTTTCCCTGAAATACTTTTACTCATATACAGTTTACAACAGTATATGAAGTGTAGCAATTTTGACTCTTATAACTATTATGCTCTAGATAAGAAAGGAAAGAAGATAAAACATTTCTTGCTTTCTTCTTTCTCTTCTGTCTTACAGTAGGTGTCCTGAGGGGCATGTAACTACTGAAAGTAGTAAACATACAAAACTGATAATGAGATGTAGCAAAGCATTTAAGCCAAGCTGATTGTGTCCTTTGGGTCTGTAAGAAAGCATGAATAACAAATTGAATCTTTTCCGTTTTAACATCTTAAAAGAACAGCAAATCCATCCAACTCCCAAGTCGTCTAATAATCTACTTTTAATCTACTTAGTCACTAACAAAACAACCAGTTAGCAGGGGCGGTTCTAGACCACAGTAACTGGGGGCCCAGACAGGGGCTACTTGTGCTTTTAGGGGGCACAATTTTAAAATAATCTTAACCTACTTTAAGTATTATTCATTCAGTCATTTTTCACCATGTCATGTATCACTGCAATCTCTGGAAGTAATCTATAACAACTTCAACTAAATTAAATTTTTCATCATGTTTCATTTATTTAACAAATAATTTTGTATTGTAGTGTCAGGGGCATCATGCACTCATTATTTCTGAGGGGACACGAGTCAGGGAGGGGTGCCATGTGACACGCAGCAGCCACATTACCACTGTATAACTGATATAGGCTTATGTCCCTACTGAAAAAATACATAAATAAATAAATAAAACATAAAACCATCGCAGAAAATTTTAATGGTTTACACTACAAATAACATTACAAACCATCGACATTTAACCATTAAAAAATGGTTTTCTGTAGTGTGTTTTAGGACATATTCAATTAGGATTTATTGGTTTTAACAAGCCACCAATAGAAGGCAACCAATTACCAGTAGAGACCCACAGGGTCCATTACAGTTTCCAGTAAAATCAATACAAGTCCCATTATAACCAGTAAAACCATTACTAATTTTGTAATGGTGTCTATTGTTTTTTTTTCAGAAGGGGTTTTATTTATTTATTTAATTTTATTCGATATATCCCTAAAATATATCATGAAATATCTCGATTCTCAAATATGTGTAAGTAAATGCATTTTGCACCTTTATAGATTATGTTAGTTGATCTATAATGGGCGATGGGTGAAGTAGCCTAATACTGTAATCTATTAACTACACATAAAAGCCTGTCTTTTTACTTAAGTATCAGATATGGGTGTCATGCCATAAAATACTTTTAATATGACTGACTTTGTATTTAATGTGAATTTAATAAAAACATTGTAAGTTACTAATTAGCCTATAACATTTTCAGTGTACAAGAAGAGAGCAAAGAACGTTTTCACTTCAGTCCAGTGAGTTCAAGCACTCTCAAAAACGGTCATAATAATCTCTAAAGCTGTTTACACTGTGAAATTAATATCTTACTTACATTCGTACTTCTTCACTTTGTTGTTTCTGATGAGAGAATTAGTCAGAGATTTCAGTCAGCCAGCGCGCGGCGACGAAACAGCATGTTTCATCGATGACTCTTCTGAACACCTCTGATTGGCCCTTGCATTCATAAGCTCAACAGAATCGTATGTGATTGGTCATAATGCGCAGTGCTTTAAAAACGTGCGTACCTCTGGCTCTGTGCCAGCCAGCGAACGCAGATTTGAATTTAGCAGCTGGTGATTTTTTTCTTTTTATATACATATAGTTTACAGGACAAACTGCGCATTTCACCCAAAATTGTTTGCTGTAATATGATTCCAAATTTAGGGGGGCCAAAGAGCCCCCCCGGCCCCCCCCCCTAGAATCGCCCCCGCCAGTTAGACAAGGTAATACTTACAGACACATGCAAGACTAACATACTAACTACCATAACGATCACCCAGTTTTAGAATATGGAAATGACAGATATGCAGTTCAGAGGACTGACACTGAGTGTCAGTTAGCACTCCCATTCATCACAAAGTTGCTCAGCTGGCATATGCAGACCAGCTTTTCTTCATGGGCAATCGGTTGTGGAAAATTTTTTGAGCCAATAGCCTGAACTGTAAATTCCATTTGACTTAACACTCTAGGGCAAGAGGAAAATAATGTCCTGATTAACTAAGGGCATTACAAGCAAATACACAATTGCAAATCCTTCACTAGTGACTGTCAGACAAACGCCTGTAAAATAAAATAAAATAAAATAATAAAATAAAATAAAATAAAATAAAATAAAATAAAATAAAATAAAATAAAATAAAATAAAATAAAATAAAATAAAAAAATATTAAATAAAATGTTTAAAATAAAATAAAATGTTTAAAATAAAATAATAAAATAAAATAAAATAAAATTAAATTAAATAAAATTAAATAAAATGTTAATAAAATAAAATGTTTAAAATAAAATAAAATAAAATAAAATAAAATAAAATAAAATAAATAAAATGAAATAAAATAAAATAAAAAAAATATTAAATAAAATGTTTAAAATAAAATAAAATGTTTAAAATAAAATAATAAAATAAAATAAAATAAAATTAAATTAAATTAAATAAAATTAAATAAAATGTTAATAAAATAAAATGTTTAAAATAAAATAAAATAAAATAAAATAAAATAAAATAAAATAAAATAATAAAATAAAATAAAATAAAATAAAATAAAATAAAATAAAATAAAATAAAATAAAATAAAATAAAATACCCTTGAGACCAAACTACAAAAGGGAGCATGAGACCTCATCAAGAAAATCTAACCTAGTAACTTTTTTTTTCAACTGTCACATGATTGCTTTCAGAATTGTTAAAATAACTTCAAATCCTCATCCTGCAAAAACTGTATGAAAATGTTGCCTTTTAATTAAAAATAAGAATACAACTATGTCAGATAAGTGTTTCAATTGTTTGACCTATTATTCCTACAGCAAAAGTTGTTGTGACTGACATGCTTGCGTGTGTGAATGTGTATGAGGTAACATTACTCACAGCGCTGGAGGGGTCGATTCTGGGCCTCTCCATGGCAATAGTGATGCAGTTGAGAAAGATGATGACAAGAACCACATGGTCAAACATCTTGTGATTGATGATTTTATTGCAGGTCACACGAAACCTGCAAGACATAATCACACCAGACATGGTGGGCTGAGTGATGCAAACATTCAACTTCATGTTGATCATAAAATTAATAAACAAGAAACTGATTTCCACTAAAAATAGGTCACAAAGTTTGACTAGTTTCTGTGAGACTACAGTAGTAGAGCTTTTCTTAATGGAATAGTGTGCACAAAATGAGACTACTTTCATCATTTATTCACTCTTATATTATTTGAACTCTGTATGACTGACTTTCTTCTACGAAAAACTGTTTGTAATAAACAATAAACAAATGTAATAAACAAATCCATCATTAAGATGCTTACATTGTGTCCAGAAGCGACAGTTTAAAGTTAAACATCTTGATGGATTTATTTATTACAAACATGCAGCTTTTCACTTCCACGATGTTAACTGATGAACTGTAGTCATGTGGATAACTTGTGGATTATTGTGATGTTTTTATCAGCTGTTTGGACTCTCATTCTGATGGCACCCATTCACTGTAGAAGATCCATTGGCAAGCAAGTACAGTAATGCTAAATTTCTAAACATCTACATTTTGGATGACCTTAGAGTGAGTACATTTTTAGCTAATTTTCATTTTTGGGTGAACTGTTCCTTTAATTAATGTCTATTCTATTTAGATGTTTAAAAGAATAGAATGCTACACTGTTGCAACATTTTGACATGCTGCAAAGTAACATCCATTTATCATTTTGGAAACAAAAACAGCATTTTAGTCCTATCCTATGTATACTAATGATAAAAAGTTATAACAATAATAAAAAAACAAAAACAGTTTGGCAGTCCATTGATTTAACGTATCAGGTATGAGATGTTAACTATCATAATAAACATAATTCATAACAAGAGAAGTACATATGCCCAATTTTTCCTCTATTTCACTTCAGTTGAACTTGTGACAAACGTATGCATGAACGTGTGTCTGCCATAAGACATACCGCGCGGCACCATGACTCCTTTTATGAATAAATAGTGCTCAGTTCTCTTTAATGTCTCTGAGACTTGGCCTGATGTTAAAGAATTTATGCTCAGAATCGCACTGTGTGGGAACAGACGGCAAACTCTGCGCCGTTGTCATGCCAACCTGCCTCTCTCAGCCCCGATCGCTCATGCTGGGAGTGTGGTCATGCCGGGGTGAAATGGGGAAAGAAATCTAATGCTGTGTCCGATACCTAAGGCTGCTACCATACTGCCCCACTACCCAGTTAGTCAATGACTTCACAGCCGTTATTGTTAAGACAACTTCACACAAGGTTTCACAGGCTTCCAAAAGTACATAATGTCACTAATCTAATGATCTAAAACGAATTCAAATGGACTTTACATATAACTGTATTTAAAGCATATATTCATTGCTCATGCAATGCTGTTTTCTGAGTAGATATGAATTCAAAATTTGAAATAAAATAATTGACATTCAAAAATCACAGGAATAAATGACATTTCAAAATAAACTATCGGTCAAAAATTTTCAAATGTTGAAAAAATCTCACCAAGGCTGCATTTATTTGATTAAAATACAGTAAAAATAGTTATACTGTGAAATATTATTAGAATATTATTAGCTAACTGTTTTTATTTTAATTTATTAATTTCTGTGATGGAAAAGCAGAATTTTCAGCAGCCATTACTCAGTGTCACATGATCCTTCAGAAATTATTCGAATTGTTGCTGTTTTTGTTCTCAAGAAACATTAATTATTAATGCTGACATTTTTTTCTGCTGATTAATTTTGTAAAACAAAATAAATACATAAAGACAAAGAAAAAAATCAACATTGATGATAAAACCATTATTAATAATTGTGTACCAATAAAAATTAGGCACCAAATCAGCATATTAGAATGATTTCTGAAGGATCATGTGACACTGAAGACTGACTTCAGTTTTGCCGTCACAAAACTGTAATATTTTACTGTTATATTTGTATTTAGCTTATTTAATAATTAGCATAAAAATCTTAATTCAAAACTGTTTATCATTAGTGTATATTAGAATAGATTTTTTTTTTAATTACATTTTACAATAGTATTATTGTTTGATAAAATAATTTCAGATTTGATCAAATAACTTCAGATTGTTAAGCATAAGAGACTTTCAAAAACAAAATAATCTTACCAACCCCAAACGTTTGAACAGTAGTATATACATGCTGTACATATAGTATGTATATTAATGAAAAAAATTACATTTACAGACCAATTCAAACACTTAATGCTCAATCTTACATAATTAAACCTCTTTGATTGTGCTAATATGACATGGTAAATCTTCTAATAGTGAATACGCACAGATGGACAAACTAAATTCACAAGCCTTTTTGCTTTGGTTTTGGTGACACCAATGTATGCCAGTCTGCATGTCATAACAGTGCAAAGTGGTGATCACTTGCATCATCCAGGGCTCGCACAGGAAGGAGGAGGAGGATGATCTGAGGTTGTTTGATGCTTAATTAGTAAAGCGCTGACAGAGTGTAACATACAATGCTGAGTTCTTCTTTCCTCTCCTCTCCCTCTAATAAGTGAAGCCTCCATGGAGCTTAATGTGAGCAGACATGCATTTCAAAAATGGAAAGCACTGGAAAGAGATGAGAGGAAGGGGAAGACCAAGAAGACGCCTAAGGCAAAGGCTTACAGGAGATTTCTCACCCCTTAAGCATCTTCATGAAGGTGTTTTCTAAGGCTTGGGGGCAACCGAAACTGCCGTACTGAATGCGAGCCACGGTACTATGATAAATGTGACTCATTTGCTGAAATGACCAGCATATGTTGTGATTTGGATGCTGGACAGTTTGTGTCCCCAGCAGACGTCTTAAGATATTTAACCAGGAAGATTTATACTGCAGGTGAGGTCTTCTCAATGACTGTGTCCAAAACCTCCCCCTATACCCTTAAATATGGCACTATTTGAGGAGATAGCCATTTGTAGTGATGTCCGACACTATAGTGGAAGTTATCGAGTACACTCATTCAATCCCATAATGCAACGCAATAATGAGTGTACACTCAACGGCTAGAGAATACCCATAATTCACTATGAGGGTCGTGTCAAAATAATTCATACGTCTCGCCAGAAGATGGCGCCTGCAGAAGTATCATCCATCCATTTTTACAAACCCCTTGTACAATGTGGGCACAGTGTAATATCATACAGGTATAAATTTCTTTTTAATTGATTATTAAATAGTTTAATTAACTTTTATACATGCTAGATGCCATGACGGAGTTCAAGATAAATCTTTTCATCCATACAGGAGCTGCCAGTTTGCTAAGTTTTAAATAGTTATTAAACGGATACAAGTACAAACTATATAAAAGCGGGAGCTCAGAGTTCAAATTTGCTCACTAGTTTTCATTTAGTCGTTCAATTGGACTATATTAGTGGACTAATGTACAGAACAGTGAATGAGGGTATATGGGGGCGATTTCGAACACAGTTATAGACCATTAGGTAGCCACGTTATTTGTACACCTGTTCAACTGTTCGTTTATGCAAATATCAGATCAGCCAATCATATGGCAGCAACTCAATGCATTCAGGCATGTAAGCACAGTCAAGACGATCTGCTGAAGTTCAAACTGAGTATCAGAATGGAGAAGGAAGATTATTGAAGTGACTTTGAACGTGGTATGGGCTACGGCTCATTGGAAATATGTGCCTCTATATACATTTCTGCAAAACTGAAAAAAAGTACCTATATGTACAAATCACTGCAGTTTCCAGTTGAAATGAACAATAGAGGCAGTATAACTCTGACAACTTTTATTCCTTTTCACACAAAGTATGATTTACAGGTACAGAGTTTTGATTAATAAAGCCTAATTTTCACACAATTACTTGCAGAATATTATGTTATGGCAATTGTAACATCCTGCGCAATATGAAAACTGATACTTTTGAATATTTTGTCTTCACATATACAGCTTCATATGCATGAGTTTTCTAATTCAGTAGGTTTGGTCAGTAGATCACGCGATACAAAAGAGCTCAAATCCGCATGAGGAAGTTAAAATAGCATGGCTGAATGTTTTTATATCATTTTTGCATTTGTTAACACTATTGGGTGGGTTTAGGGTTGGGTTTGATGTAGGGGATATTTTCAACACGATAGAACATTAACTTTTAGCAACACTCCATGGATGTTTGAATTCTGAACAGCCGCAAAACATACCTCAAGCAGCGTAATAAAAACGCAGCAATACGTGCCTGTACTAACGTAATAAATATGTGCCATGGTCATATATTGAACGTGTGTTTTAGCGCCACTTTCTGGACATTTCACTTTGAAACTGCCGCAAAACGTGCAGTAAGGTACGTAATTACGGTGTGGCAGAAATGTATATATAATGTATATATGAGCCTGGGTTGAGTATGGTTGTTGGTACATAATATTACAGAAACTGATGATCTACTAACATAAGACAACTATTCCTATGGGTGAAAAACACACGATATAACACATTTATGCTGAGCCCTCCTCAAAATATAAGATATATAAGATGGTCTTTTCAGAATGAATGACTGTGAGAGCCAAGAAAGCAACAGAAACTTACCGTGATTGTGGGGGGAACAGATAAAGAGACCAGGTGACTCTCTCCCGACACCACTGGGGCTGCTTGTGCTCCAGCCAGCGGTAGAGACGAGCCTTCCGACTCTAAAAGACGGATGACCACATGAGATTATAGGACCAGTAAGTTAGTTTTGTTGGCAGCAGAAGATATAGAAGTCCTGTTTCCTGTGATCTTATAACAGTGAATTGAATAGAAGAAAAAAAAGCTGTAGATGTTTGTGATGAATCTATTGGAAGGAACTGAAAATAACTGTAATAAATCAAGTGTAGCTTTTCTCACCAGGTTTCCTTCATCATCTGCATTGTCATCCTCGCTGTGGTGTTCATCTAGAGAAAGCTGCGTGGTGGCTGCAGATGGAGAACTCTTGCCATTGCTGAGGAAGCTGGGTGGCCGGGCGCTGTGTATGCTGGCGGAACGATGCATGTATGGTACCTGCAGGGTGTCTGGAGGCAGATCAAATGAGCTACGTGTCTCCAGGGATTCCATGCGCCTGTGGCGAGGCCTCTGGCCCAGGGAGTCTGTCCTGGCAAGGGAGGCATCATCGCCCTCGGACAAGCCACCTCCGCCCCCGCTCTCTCCCGCATCTCCCTCATCGGAGCTGGACTGGCCATCGCCGGATAGTAAGGAGCGGCGTTCGCCAGACTGGCGTTTCTGCCTCTTGAGGCTGGGGGCTCGGCCCAGGCTATTCCAGCTGGAGCGCCTGCTGTTCCAGCTACTGGCTGAACTCCAGGGGGCATTTGGGGAGCTCCGTGCACTTGACTGCAGAGAGACAGGTGGAATATGTTACTCTCAAATAAGATCTCATTGGCTAACTGTAAAACCTGTGTGCCAACGTTTTTGTCGAAATCAAATAGAAATATAGATCAAAAAAATTGGAGCCAACTGGACCACATGTATTCATTATTCATATATTTAACACATTATAAATGTAAAAAATATATTTCATATTCTGAATTCTATAATTTATGTTATATTATACTATATTCAGTGTTGGGGTAATGCATTACAAGTAACACGAGTTACGTAATCAGATTACTTTTTTAAAGTAACTAGCACAGTAATGCATTACTTTTTAATTTACAAGAAAATAACTGAGTTACTTTTTCAAATAAGTAACGCCAGTTACTTTATTTTCCTATTTACTGACTGACAGCTCCTCTGTCCCCATGTTTAGAGAAATTGGGAGTAAGTGCTGAGGCGTTATGTGTGCTGTGTACACATGATGTTACTGTGGTTCTAGACTAAATGTGAACATGCATTTACTCATCTCACTTGCACAAAAACAGATTCAGCATTCCTCAAAATGAATAAAAACTGTGAAATGCAAACTCAGAATATGACGCAAACCTGAAAAAATTGTGTTAAATAGCACAAATATCCTTTATGTATTTAATCCCATTTTATTATCCAATGTCTTTGCTGTTGACCTTCAATGATCCAATTCAACCATACTAAGCAAAAATAACTTTATATAAACATTTGTGTTTAATTTTTTATTGCTGAAGAGTGATGAACTTTCTTCTCCTGAATGCTATTCTTCATGCAATCCAGATTCTCAGAACAGCAGAAAGTTTGTTTGATCGTGAATTCACATTTCCTTCAGCCTGAGGGAACGAAAGGTCTTTTACATTTTCCAAAAACAGAACTTTTTTATATTAAAAATAAACAAGCAAGCCCAGCACAGATGAGAAATGTAACGCAAAATTAATGCATCACATTACTTTCAATAAAATGTAACTAAGTAACTCGATTAGTTACTTATTAGGGAGTAACACAATATTCTAATGCAATACTTTTAAAAGTAACTTTCCCCAACACTAATTATTATATTATATTATAATTTATTATATTATATCACTAAGTGACCCTACAAGTCTCACTTAATCACCTAATTGAGAGTAACGAAACTGATATGCATTATACAGCGCAAAAAAAACAAAAAAACAAACAAAAAAAGACCTGTAGTTTGGACAACTTTCTGTATCAAGACAGAAAAAGGTAGCTACTGACTGGAGATTTGTCTTGGCCATTAGGATCCATGGAGACATTGCTTCCTCTGCGGGACTCTTGGCCTAGCCCCGGATCTCCTCCTCCTGATATCTTAGGGATGGGCATGGGTGTTGCAGCCGTGTGAGTGATGAGGGGAGGGGTCAGGCTGCTCTTCAAATCCACATGGCCATTGATGGGCACAACTACGAGTAAAGAAAGGAAGGGACAGGATAGTATGCTCAACATCACAACTGAAGCAACAAAATATGACAGACAGCTGAAAAATGTATTAGGAACCATTTCCAGCATGAATTTTTCAGGCAGGCTTTAATCTTCAAAAAGGATTGCAATGCATTATGTCAAAAAGACAAGAAATACAAAAGCATAACCCCATTGTTAGAAGGGTAAAAGGGGGGGTTTGTTGAGTCCTGAACATGCCATGTGCTTCCATGCAAACTATGTTCTGTGGATCTCACCAGATGATGCAGATAGATCCTTCTTATGTCCTGAAACATCCTCCAAGCTCCGTGCATAGAAATCCGCTTCAGAATCAGACTTTGAGGCATCTCCCTTTATCAAACGTGGAAGATATAAAAGATTAGTTACCAGGTTTAGATATTGCTGGGGATTAAAGAAGCATATTGCATATTGGTGAGGAACAGGCAGGTGGGTGAGGGTGTGGTCTCCCCCACCCCAGCCGGCCCTCAAATAGGCCAGAGGGTGACTGGTATCTAAAGGAGAGACAGCCTTGTCGGTGTAATCCACAAAAACACTGTGCCGGCATGCATTTGACAATACCAGGTTGCACGACCACTCTGAAACAACAAGTACTGTGTACTAAATATTAGTTAAATGTATCTTTGAGTGTATTTTTAAGCAGATGATCTCATGGTCAGACCATCTGCTATATTAGCGTAAGTCACATCCACATGCGGGTGAATATGTGTGGGTTTTTTATTTTTTTATTTTTTCTCGGCTCACTGGAGGAGCAGCACCAGTTGAGCAGGCACATCCAATGATCAGGCAGGAGAAATAAACACTGCTATTTTTATCAGAGGGCTCATCACATTGTTTGGCCTGTATCCTCCTCATCCCCAGTCTTGGGCTGATCTTAAAATGGCTTCATGCCGAGAGTGTTTCAGTGTGGTCTAGCACAGAACTTCAACCCTGGGTGGTTTGTCAAAACAGTCATCACTGTCTGAGGACATGGATCAGTCTCTCAGTTTGACCATTAGGGTGTCTATTTGTGGACCGACTGTAATTTAAATCAAATATGAGCAAGATCATAAAGGATGAATCTTTTTCCTTATCATGTGGTTACAAGATGTCAAACTCATTCATCTCAGCATACATTTACCATAGTACTTTATAGCACTAATGGTCAAAGAGAACACAGTGGAGACTATTCTGACAAACCTTGCACCTACGAACAATGTATCCCATTGGCTTCACTTATTAACATCAAGCTAAATCAAAACTTTCTGAAAAAAAAAAACAAAACAAACAATGCATTAGTAATGTGTAAATGGGTAAGTAAACAAAGCAAATTTGAGTCACATTGAAACCAGTGGGATCATTGCAACACTAGACACAGCACAATCGAACAGCAATTAATTCACATTATAACTACAACAAAAACAGGACTTGTCAATAGGGAATAACACAATATCTACATTACTAAGGCAACAAAAACAAAACTTGAAACAGTTATGACACTGGAGTCGAGCTCTGTAAGTGAAGACAAGAGAGGGACTCCTTGCCCCTTCTCACCAACAGTGAAGAGTAAAACAAAACACAGCTGTGATAGGTTGAACTAGCAGAGAGGCACTACAAAGCATCCTCAGAAACAGGCCACCACCGTCTGCTGGGCACCAGGTGCAGTTAGCGGTTAGCTTAGCATAAGCACCCACTGTTACTCACTGCATGCTCAGAAATGAGCACTGTGGATGATGTGTCTGGATTGGACTTGACTATTCTCACTCCCATATGGCCTTTCTGAACAAAGAGATGTAGCAGAAATGTTACAAAACTATAGTATTTGCTAAACAAGCTCCATGACTTTTTGACCTAAGCACTAGCAAAAAGCTGTTGGCTATTGTATTCTATGTAAAATCAATTAAAACCATTAAAAGCTTTATTAAAGCAATAGTTCACCTTCATGTTTTTAAAAATTTTATATAATTTATTTTATTAAATAAAATATTATATTATGTATACAGTGAGATGTTAATAGCCACAACTAGATTTCAGGAACTGAATCCGTCCAGTTTATGAAAGAATCATTCAGTTTTGTAAAGTCAAGCAATTGAATCATTGAAAAGATTTGACTCAAAAGAAATGATTTGTTCACAAATCAAACAGATTCATTCAGACCAGTTTTATGAGCTGAATCAACTGATTCATTGAACAGATTAGACTCAAAAGAATGATTTGTTTACAAACCAGATTTGTGAACAAATCAATTGAGACCAATTTTGTGAACTGAATCAATTGATTTATTGAAAATATTTGACTCAAATTAATGATTTGCTCACATGCCAGATTCATAAATAAATCATTCAGACCATCTTTGCAAATTGCAAATTATTGAAAATATTTGACTCATAATACTAATTTGTTCAAACAGATTTGTGAACAAATCATTCTAATCAGTTTTGGAAAGTGGATCAAACAATTCACTGAAAAGATCTGACTCAAAAAAAAAAAAAAGATTTCTTTTTGAATCAGACATTGCTACTTTTCCAACCTGATGAAAAAAAAAAAAACACAACTGTTTAATGTTTTGGTAAACTGGTGGCAAATTGGTGGTGATTTCATATGAATTCATATGAACTTACTCAATTTTTAGGAAAAAACGAAGCATGAATGTCCATCCCTAAACCTAATCCTCAGTGGGTCGTAAGCAGTATGAATTCATTCAAATTTGCTACTAAATTTTAAAATTCACACATTCCCATGAGAGTATGTTGTACTTTTCTTGTTAATGACAAGGTTTTCAATGAATAACGGAATAATTTCATTCTGAAATTTCAGAATTAAGCTTTGTTTGCCAGAACTGCTTTGGTCAGGTACAAGGTGTGAAAGAAAGTCTACTGGGGCTGTACTGTCAATTAAGATATTAAGGTTGCTGTGCAACTGCTGCTTAACAATCACAGATCTTAATTTGGGAATTCTACTGGGTTCTACCAACCTTGCTGATAGAGAGATTTTAGGCATGTTTTGACGTGTTAATAGCCCCTGAGTAAGGACTAGCAGAGGTTTATGTAATTTGATTGTCAAGGTGAAGGACTGGAAGGTGTAAAAGACAAGTTCAAACCCCATTGGTGCTCTCCATTTTATGGCCTTCCACTGCATGTGTCACCTAGCACAGCTGCATGAATGAAAACAAATACGGGATGTGATGTCCAGAACCACAAACAGACCGAGTCTCCTCAACAGGGTCAAGTGCTTCCACTCAGCTCTGGCTCACTGAATGGACTTTTTCGATCGCTAAGCTACTGAACTTGAATTTGAATAAAAGTCTAGTTAAATAAAAACTGATGATACCATGCAGAGCAATTCTACAAGATCAAATTCATTAAAGTAAAGAGGTATAAAGAGACGTATCCGCATATTAAACGATTTTGAGATCTATTCAAAAGGACTTCCCAGTTGCCTTATTTGCTTTTGCACAGCAGTCTGTCTGGCTTTGTCTGATTTCACTCAGGCTTTCCATAAGCCCAAACACATCCTTTCAGCCAGATAAAATAAAGCATGAGGCTCTACAAGGTTTGTACTCTGCCGCCAGGCATTGAGCAAGTGAACCTGAAGAAAGACTTTGAGTCAAGTCTGCTTCTACAAGAAACAATCACAAGTGACACTGTCCACAAACGCAGCGGTCCTCCTGGTTAGTCTCACTGAGTTACATCATGCGGAGTGCTACATACCCCTGAGTCTATAGGCAGCTGAATACAGCTCAGCTGGCCATGCAAATCTTCCCTCTTGGTTATTTCCTAAAGTGGATGCGTGTTAGGATTTTACCACACAGAGCGAAAAGGTAAGATAGAAGGGAAAAAAAGCACAGAAAGTGTTAGAATATTGACAAAGACACATGAGAAATCGGATTCCCACATTTCACCAAACTTCATTTCTGTTGAAGTAAAAGCAATTTTGCATTTTGGGTGGAGTTTAGTTCTGTAAGTATTCTCGGTACAGTGAGTTTGTGTAGTTGTTGCCCGTATTTAAAATGCTGCACCTGCAGGTATCAATACTTGGCTCTTTTATTCTCTGAAATTGATGAACTCTTTTGTTTTTCTCTCTAGCTCCTCTGAGATAACATGTATTGAATTTTTCACATTGTGAATCTGTCACAGTAAATCACCGAATTACATCCAGTGAATGAATGCAATTGACAAATATTCTATGCATATAAAATTAATGTTTTTCTTTTACTTTTACAAGCTATTTGAATTACAAAAAACGATCAGACTCTGCCTTGGGCCAAATTACAACTCTCTTTGGTGCACAACCCATTTTTTAAGTTCCGAAATTCTTGGAAAATTATGTTCAACAAGAGTAACAACACATTTTATTGTTACTGCCTAAAACAAGAACTAGAACATAAAATTTGACCACTCTTTCTTGGCATACACTTAGTCTAATGAGAGTTCTGAGCATGTCATGCAACAACTTGTCACCCTTTGTGCCTGCTTTGCTGTCTTTTCAGAGGATTTCAGATGAGTATATTTATATGGGTCTAAAATTATGCAAAATAATTGTGTTATAACTTATTTAATAATATAATATAATATAATATAATATAATATAATATAATATAATATAATATAATATAATATAACGTTCAAAAGTTTGGGGTCAATAAGAATTTTTTAACACTTGTATTCAGCAATGATGCATTAAATTGATCAAAAGTGACAGTAAAAACATTTAAATTGACTTTTATTAATAAAGAATTGTGTAAAACAGTATTACAGTTTTTAACAAAAAATTAATCAGCACAACTGTTAAGAAATGTTTCTTGAGCACCAAATCAGCATTTAGAGAATTTCTGAACAGATTTCTGAAAAATCATGTGACACCGAAGACTGAAAATTCAGCTTTGCCATCACAGGAATTAATTACATTTTAAAATGTATTAAAATACAAAACAGTTATTTTAATAATATTTCATAATATTACTGTTTTCACAGTATTTGATCAAATAAATGCCTTGTGAAGGTGTCTGTGCAAAGATGGACACAAATACAGTAGTAAAAAAAAAAAAAAGTCGACCACTGAACATGCTAACATACAGACTGACATGCTAGTCCAACCGAGACCACCTGTTTACAGCAGTGCGATTACATGAAGCTATTTGCTTCAGTGGATGGGACATTATGCTGTTGGGACATTCATCCCGGCCCTTGATCTCTCTGCTTCACACACGTCATTCAGCCACCGGTTTCCCCAGCAACCCTGACGCACTGAAAAGTTCGACTAACTAAAAATAAACACCATGTTTGCAGAAAACGATGTAAGGTTAAAATATTAAGCCAGCAGTGTTTGTCAGTTGTAGGGGAGAGTGGGAGAACACAGTACCCTGGCATTCCTATTGGCATCAGATCAGTTGGGAAGAGATTATAATATGTGATGCACTTAGCAAAGGTAACGGCAGATAGGGGTCAGTTGAGTGTGGGCTATCCTCTTATTTAAGACTAGAGAGTTTATTTTGAAGGCTTCTGAGCAATATAATTTCCTCTAAGCTGCCATGATGCAGCATGAAAGCTATTTCTGTCTGGCAGGCAGGCACAGGAGAGGCACGCTCATCTTTTAGAGAAGGGAAAAAAAGCAAAGAACTGAGCTCCGTCCAGATAATACTAAAACTCCAGAACATTCCTATTACGCAAATTAACATGAATGACAAACCAATTTTCAATTACGTGTTTTGTTGCTCTTTTTGTTGCTCTAATGAGGTGTTACAGAAACAGCACTTTATCATTTTTGACTCATCTGTTCGTTATTCTAACAATGATTTTGCTCAACTGAACAATCGATCAAAATCTAGAGATACTTTTTTCATTAAAAGTTTACGAATCTTCTGAATCTACCAAGTAAGCAGAGTTCAAAACAAACGAGTTGTCAGGTCTTAGATTTACAGTAACATTTATCATGAGATAAACTGTTTTACATCCACTAGAATGCCAAACAAGACTGCATGTGAAAATCGTATTTCAAAACTTGATCATACCTCATACCGTAAAAATAAAGGTAATCAAATCAGATTTTTTTGTACCGTATTCACACGCCAACTTGCGTGATTCGGTTCGCCTTTTTCCAAAGAGAAAGTAATAAAACAACCCCTCCACCCAAAATGATACATAGATATAACATTTATATCTCTGATTTATCTTGAGCCTGGCAATTTTTGTATGCATGTCTGTCTTTCTGTCAGAGAAGAATGGCTGCTATGCATTGGGAGATAAGTTGTCTCATAAGATCATGGAAAAAGAAGGCGATAAAGAAAAAGAATGAAGGAAGGAGGATGAGAAGGAGTGCTCATGAGTGTGGAGTAGGTACTATTATACACAGAACAAGAAACTCATCACTTCTAGTTGAATAAATAATACAACACGGCGTCCTAACCAGGCACAATGTGACAAAGCAACAAGCTTTCCAAGTGTCTGTCCTAACCAGCTTTGACAATGACATTACACTTTGTCAGTTGCTTCTGTACTTCTGTGATGCACAGCCCCAATTCAGTTTACTCGGCGGCCATCTTGGAAATGCTCCCAGGCAGCTATTTTTGAAGTACAACCGCTATCTACTTCAATGAGAAAGACAGAAAGACTTTTTTTCAAGATGATGCATCAAAAACACATTTCAAATCAACAATAAATCTGACAAAAACAGTAACATACATTAATTATGATAAAAAAAATAACAGTTCTTTCACAAATTACATACTCTACACTATGTTGTATGTCCATACCACAACTATATCGATAAAGACAATATTGCTGGAATCACCTTCAGAATGAATTTTTCCAGCTAATGAATGGTAAAAGCGCCAACAGTTAATCAGAATCCATCTTTAAAGAGAATTCTGTCATTTATTACACACCCTTATGTCATTCTAAACCCATAAGACCTTTGTTCATCTTCGGAACACAAATTAAGATATTTTTGATGAAATCCGAGAGCTTTCTGACCCTGCATAGACAGCAACATAACTGACACGTTCAAGGCCCAGAAAGGTAGTAAGAACATCGTCCATGTGACATCAGTGGTTAATCCTTAATTTTATGAAGCTACGAGAATACAAAACTAACAAATTTATTCAACAATTTCTTCTGTTCCGTGTCAGCCTTCAACATGCGTTCTCATGGTACTCTTGTGAATGCGCGGCCACTTACACGAAAGAGAAGAAATTGTTGAATAAAGTCGTTATTTTTGCATTAAGCTACGTTATTTTTCTCGTAAGCTTCATGAAATTACGGTTGAACCACTGATGTCACATGGACTATTTTAACGATGTTCTTACTACCTTTCTGGGCCTTGAGTTGTGTTGCTATCTAGGGTCAGAAAGCTCTTGGATTTCATCAATAATATCTCATTTTTGGGTGAACTGTCCCTTTAAAGAGCTTGAGCATTTAAAGGGGAAGATAACATAACTTCAGTGTGTGCTTATAACAAACACAATACAATCACATGGTGGTGTGGACACTAGCATAGTTATAGTTATCTTTATAGTTATCATTCTTGGTGTAAATAGGCCTTTATTTGGAATTTTCAGCGTGAACACACTACATGCACTATTTGTACTACAAAACACACCAGAAGAGTGCATAACTATGTGAATTGGGACATACCTAATGTTTTTATAAAGTGCATTTTAGCATAAATAAACTAATAATAATCATAAAGGTGAAAGGCAAAACTTCTATTTGCCAACATTGATGTGCTTTTATGCAATATGATTTCTCACATTCTTAACAGTTGCTAAATTCAGAATAGCATACTACTTTTACTTTTTCTGCCATAGAAGTAGTATGCTAGTATGGTACTCCAAAAATCAGCAAGTGTCTTTTCTATATTGTGTTGTGCCACGCAGCTCTGCCCACACGAAACTCACTGGATAAAAATCACTCCTCACATATATTAAACATCAAAAAAGGATGAGAAGAGATTGATAAATTAGATTTATGCGACAACTTATATGAAAAATCCTTCAAGTACCTTAAAGAAAACCATAAAAATATGAGGTACGTGTTTTTAGTTTCACGCTCCTCAGCTGTGGAGTGTGAGAAAGAAAGCAAACAGATTGGCTGTGATTTTGTTGCATCAAGCGGCATTTTCGCTTTCAGCCTGGACAGAAAAATTGCTTTACACTTGAATCTTGTCACGTCGTGCCTGTTTAGGACATAGTGTTAGATGAAGGGGACAGGAGAGAGCTAGTGGAGAAAGAGAGAAGAAAGATATGGTGTTGGAATATGTGCTAGACTCTAAAGGACAAAAAAGAGAAGACAGACTGTGAAGTGAAGACAAAAAAAAAAGAGGATGAAAATGTAGAGGCTAAGCTGGAGACTGGCTTTACCTCAGTTTGGAATCCTTCCACTAAGATAGCCACCAACAGGTTGAACAGGACATAGTTTCCAAAAGTCATGAGGGCGATGAAGTACAGAGCAGCCACAGGAGAGGTGGAGGCCATCCCATTATACAGTACCTTATTCCAGTCCTCCTGAGTCAAGATCTGATGAACAAGCAACAAATATAATTAAACTGTCATTTATACTTATGTTCAAAATTTTGGGGTCGGAAAGATTTTTAATGTTTTTGAAAAAAGTCTGCATTTATTTGATCAAGCCACAGTAAAAACAGTAATATTATAAAATATCACCACAAAATAAATGTTTATTACTGTCATATTATGCTTCATAACTCATCCTGATAAATGCGTATATCGTTCTAATTTTCCAATACTTTTGTAAAAAAAATTGAATACTTTTTGTTCGGGATTTTTTTGATGAATAGAAAGTTCATCAAGGAAACCGAATTTATTTAAAACAGAAATCATTTGTAACATTATAAATGGGTAACGCTTTATAATAAGGTCCCATTAGTTAACATTATTTAATTCATAAACATTAATAAACAATGAGCTATAAATTTATTACAGTATTTATTAATCTTAGTTAACATTAGTTATTAACAGAAATACAGCTGTTTATTATTAGTTCACGTTAGCTCAGGTCCATTACATAAGATTAACAGATACACCTTTTTATTTTAATATTATATTAGAAAATGCTGAAATTAATATTATATATGATTAATAAATGCTTTAGAAGTTTGTTAGTTCATGTTAAATAATCTAGTTAACTTGCGTTGACAGATACCTATAAATGTCTTTACTGTTTTTTTTTTTTTTAAAACAATTTATTGCAATCTTGCTAAATGAAAGCATTAATTTCTTAAAAAAAAAGAAAAAAAAAGATAAAAATCTTGCTGACCCCAAACTGTATTTGTATTTGCATGAAACATGCCTCATTTGAGCATTTGTTATTAATTGGGATCACAAAACATGTTTCTATCTGTATTTTGTGCTGTGCACTTATGATCAGATCACTCAAGATGCCTGATTGAAATTGCAGCTTGTGTATCATGTAGGAATCTTGCCTGAAAAACTGTAACAATGGCCCACAGCAACGAGTCAAAGTTCTTGCGATCAGGAAGTGTGTCTCCATCTCTCTCAGAGCCGAATTTACATCCAAACAGGTGCATGCCTAGAATACTGTAAAACAAAATCACAAAAAAAAAGTTTAAATGTAAAATAAGTGGACTGAATATACAGTACACTCAAATTGCACAAAAGATATCTCATCTTGCCTGAAAATGAATATGAAAAGCATAAGCAGCATGCAGAAGGTGGCAACATTGTCCATGGTCTTCATCAGGACCACCAGCTGCCTCTGCAGGGCCGGCATGAAGCGGACCAGCTTCAAAACCCGCATGAGCCTGAAGGTCCTCAGCACCGATAAACCTCCTCCCTGCTGACCAACAATCTCCCAGACGCTGTCAACACATATAAACACACACATCTGACTATCTGACAGAATGCACAAGGAGGACAATGCGAAAACAAATCCCAGCTACCATAGTTACCCTTTCATTCCTAAGGGGAAAATGCAATAGAGTGGGTTATTTCTTGCAAGAAAAACATTCTAAAATGTTTTGGTGTGGTTTGTTGCATTTCAAACAAAGCAAAAAATCTCACTGGCCAATTGAATAAAAGAAGCTAAAATAAAACTGCTGTGAACGCAAGCAATTCAGCAACAAGATGATTAGAGACGACTGTGGAATCTCACAGCAAATAACGGCAGCAAATAAATGATATATTTAATTAGAAAAGTTATTTTAAATTGTAGTAATATTACACATTTTTGTCATTTTTGAACAAATAAATGCAGCTTCATTTAGATCTGTTTCAAATATATCTAAAAAAAATCTTGACTCCAAACCTTTGAACTTTAGTGTATTGCAATACACTTTATTTTAATAAATTAATAATTGATAATTAAAATTACTTTGTTTACTTAATTAAAATACTTTATTATTGTTTTATTTATTTTAATTATTATTTGAATGTTTATTTGAATATTTTTATCTTGTTATATCCATTTTTGTTCATTTAAAAGCTGCTTGTTTTATGTTTTTTTTTGCTGTTTTTTTATTTTTATATTCTTTATATTAAAAAAAACTTGACGAGTATAAACAAAAAATAAAACAAAAGATAATTATTAAATATAAAAAAGATATTTAAAAATCCTTAAAGTGAAATTAATCATTAATATAATACTTTAGTATTTTTATTTATTTTAATTATTATTTTAATATTTAACAATTTTAGCTTGTTATATCTAATATTTTGTTAAATTGGAAAAACCCTCTTGCTTTTTATTTTATCTGTCTGTCTGTCTATCGCTTGATTGATTGATTGATTGATTGATTGATGTAGAGTTATCCGAAGTATTTAAAGAAAAAATCTATTTCTTGATTTTCCATCTTAAGAATGATTGTTATATGGTAAGCAGTATTTGTTTTCTCACCCACGTTAAACCTCGCCCCCAGATCAGAGTTCTGTTGGTGACTGAATTTATGCAACACGCTGAGCACTAATAAATGAAAAAACCCATCATAACGTTGCACCATGCCAAATCTTTCGCTTGTTCAGACGTCTTAGTAAATGCAAATTCATGTCAATTGTGAATGGATGGGCGTGAAATTGCTGCACTCATCATGACAGCTGACAGTCATCAGACTGAGCAGGCAACAGATGTCCCATCACTCAGTAATGGCTGCATTCTGTCTGGCTGTCACTGTAGTGATATAACACACTGCCAGTGTGCATTTTCAGAAATGAAGATGAACGTCAATAAACAGTGACACAGGCCGTGGTATTAATGTTTAGAAGTTCTAAGGAAAGAATGCAGAAGAACATGCGTACCTGATTACTACAATAATGCCGTCAAAGATGTTGTAAGGGTTCTTGATGTAGCCGAAAGGACCATAAACCAGAAGTTTCAAGAGCATCTCCAGTGCAAACAAACTGGTGAAGACAATATTACTGATTTCCAGAGCATTTGTCAACTCATCAGGCTGAAAAAGAAAGAGAGAGAGAAGAAGATAAAATCAAGACTATCACACAGATGCCACTGTGGCATGTCAGTACTGTTACGAAGGACTCATATGTACGTAAGGACAATTTTTTTCATTAAAACATTATTAAGTAAATACAGTAACTGAAACATTATTATTAATAATAATAATAATAATAATAATAATAAATAACAGAAGACTATTCTGTGGGAGCTTTTTTTTTATTCAACAGCATCCCCATCATTTAATATACTATAAGTTAAATTAAAACTAACAGAGTTTTTGAATATGAAGGTCAAATAAAACTGGTCTTGGAACTATTTTACCATGCCTTTAACATTTAGTTTTCTTTGGGACATCTTTGGGACGTCACATCCTGTTGCTGACATTTGTTGCAGGGTAGTAATGAAATAATTTTGCATGCTTAAAGTGTACACTACAAAAAAAATAAAATAAAATTTAAAAAAAAAATAATAATAATAACAAAGTACAAATTTTACAAGATACATTTACTTGAAAAGCAACAATGTACAATATATTAAGACTTGTCATAGATCATAGATAGCATTTTAAATAAAACTTAATTTTTTCTTTTTTTTCACTTTCTTTAGGTACGAACAAAAATTATTAAATATAGAATTAATATGAAATATATATTTATATTAATTTTAAATTAATTAATTTTATTTTTATATATATACACACACACACATATGCATATCTACATATATATATATATATATATATATATATTTATTTATTTTTTTTTTTTTTTAAGTAAATGGGGGAAAAAAAAAAAATATATATATATATATATATATATATATGAAAACAAATTCTAAAAAAAGTTAAATACAACATAAATATAAAATAAAAATATTAAAATAAAATTATTATTTAAAAGCAAGTGAAATTAATAATTAAAGCAAGTGGGGGGGAAAACACTCATATCAAAGACACATTCCTTGCAAAAAAAATCTATGAAAATTGAGAGTGTTTCAGTGGTTGTCTCAATGCATGTATCTGTATATATCACCAAAACAGACTACAGAACTACAATAAAGTGTCACTCTTCTTAGCCTACATGATTATTTGATACACCATCTCAGTTGAGAAGTTACATAAGAAAAATATGATCTAAAAACCTATGAATCTGCTCAACTCCAAAGGGCCCAGGTCATATTTTGTTCTCATTTAATTAAACAGAACACAGACTCACACTTTCACGGCCTCATATTTCCTAATAGCTCGCGGTGCAGACTGTGCTAGATAAACTAACGTGGGGATTAACTTTTCGACATCACAAACACCAAGTTTCTCATCATTGTTCTTTTGTTTCATCAGAGCGCATTGTCTCGAACGACTGCAGGCTGAACTTAAAACTCAGATACAGGTGAACTACAAAGAAAGAACCGCAGATTCCCTGGTGTAATTGATGTTGTTGATAGTTCGGTATGCAGAGAGAGAGTTTCTTCTTTTTTCTTTTTTTTTTATGAGGCACGGGTGAATTGAAGGAGAGACATATGGGCCGGTTCATATTTCGCTTCAGTTTTTTCGATTGTAAAAATGAGACTGGGCAAGAGACCCAGCACGCATAACACATTCTTGAAACATCACGGCTAGCTGGGTTTAATGAACAGAGTCTTAAACGCCTGAAAACAAAACACAACATCCCCAAGCACGCAACTATTTTCCTATGAAAACTAACAGTGATTTTAAGAGACATTTAGACAGGTCGCTGAACTTCAGAGTTTTAAATGATGACAAAAACTAGGTAATTGTTTTACCGAGATGATTGTTTCCGCAAAGTAATGAGAAAAAAATACAATTACATACTGTGCATGAAATGAAAAATAACATCTATATTAGCTAATAGAATTAAATGTAATCTAATCAGATTGAGAAGTGGTCCGTGGAGCACGATGATAAAGTGTGGGGCTATTTGCGGCTGTCGAGGTGTTTCACAGAGGTGGGGAAGAAAGCCAGCAGGGGTTTTTTTTTGTTTTTTTTTTGCTGTGTTTGGATCGGAGCAGCCCAGGGTTGGGCACTGTCTACCCAGCAGGAGCTTGCACTTGGCCTCTTCACAGGGTGAGGCCCTTCGCTTCAAATCAGGACCACTTGTGGGAAGAGTACACCACACACAAATCTATGCAGGAGTGATTTTTCTGGGAACGCCAAGACTGAAGACTAACGGTGAACTCTGCATGCATGCTTTGAGAAAGGTTTTGCATCACAAAACATTTCCAGTTAGAGGTTTCTATGCCTGGAACATGTAAAACAAAGTATATTAATGCAAGCCTGCTATGTGTTATTTTACTTAAAGTGGTCAAAAATACTACGCAATGTCCTGGTCTGGTGAGGAGCATCCAGACAAGATTCTGAACTTCAGACCCCTCTTCAGATGAACTGCTTTTAAAGGGCCATATCTCACCAGCTGCACTCTGCTATCAGCTCCTGCTCATTCCAGCACAAAGCAAACGCAAGATCAGAGTCCTTTATCTAATTATACACACTCCTATAAACAAAGAACTGTGCCATGAGGATATATACACTGCGGTCAACACTGAAAATTTGACATTCAAAATGTAATTAACTGGAATAGTTAACTCAAAAATGAAAATATTGTCAATTTATCATATATCATTTACTCACCCTCATGTCTTCCCAAACCTGTATGAGTTTCTTTCTTATGTTAAACATAGAATATAGAAGGATATTTTGAAGAATGTAGGTAAATAAAGAGTTGATGGTCCCCATTGAATTCCTTGGTATTTCTTTCCCTACTATGGAAGTCAATGGGGAGCAACAACTGTTTGGTTCTTCAAAATTCTTCAAAATATCTTCTTTTGTGTTTAACATAAGATAGAAACTTAGGTTTGGAACGACATGAGGGTGAGTAAATGTCTATATTTTCAGTTTTGGTTGAACTATTCCTTTAAACCTGGGAAAAAGTCTTGTGCACAAAAAGTCAGAATTTATTTGTTATAATAATAATAATAATAATAATAATAATAACAACAACAATAAAAGCATAATTTGTAATGCTAAAATATAGAATATAATTATTAAATATAAATACTGGCTTTAATAATTAATAAAATAAAATGAATTAGGGAAAAAGACAAAGTTTGCTACTGTGTATTTATAACACTTATTTATGTATTTATTTACACTCCCAGTAAAAATCTTTTTTTATTTAAACCTGCAAACAAAGTGCAAATTTTAGTTTTTTGCAATAGCAACAATATTATTTAACTTGTTAAAAAACTTTAATTAGAAAAAAAAAAAAAAAAAAAAAAAAAACATTCTCACAGAGTGATTGTGGGATTTGGACTTTGACAAACAGGAGTGAGATGACGATTCAAGAAGTTAAGTTTTCTTCTGAGAAAAGCTATACTGCGCTCAAACAACAACAACAACAAAAAGTTCCCTTGGCAAAGAACAAGGCTGTGGTGGCCACTTCCCAAGTATGAGATATGTGTTCCCTCATTACCTACAATGACGAGTACACGCTTTACATCCAGGAAAAAAAACGAAATTGTTTGAAATAATTGAAGCCCATGATGAGAAGTTGAAATTGTTTCATTGAAGCATAAACTAGCTGGTCTCATTTCCTCTCATTATGTAACCTTATTACAGCTCAAATGGCTTGTAGACAAGCTAAAAGGTTCACCACATGTTCACCACATAACAGTTTGAATAGACTAAATCGATTCACTTAGTAAGAAGTTCTTGTCTAAAGTAAATAAATGCTTGAGGGGAATGTGAAGTGGACAAAAACATTGACACTTTAAAGACCCCATTACGTGTTGCCTATTGAAAGGGAAAAGTTGGAGCTCCAAGGGCTCATAATTCTTTACATTTCTTTCCTCACACAAATTAGCCATCTAACACAAATTTATATTTTACTGATCATTTTCATATTTGGGTAAACCCATGCAGTTAAACACCCACATAATACATCCTCTTATCTGAGGATAGAAGCTCATTGCTGTTTTTGCAATAAGGCCTAACTGTCATTACAACAATTGTGTGAAGTCTCAGGGCAAGTGCTGAAACAAAGCAAGCAACCCTCTGTACTCATTAACTTTCATAGCCATAAAAACAATAACCATTATGCCCCAATAGCACGTTAGGAAGGGAATGGAAGCAAAGAATAAAGGGGCAGAGTGGGAGGAAGACGTTGAATGACACCGAGATTCCCAGCAGAGATGCATATTGGAGTTTTTTTGGAATTGTGTGGAATTGATGCTGAGTTTCTTATTGAAGGCAAAGCACAGGTTAGAGGTATAAGATGTGTCCATTTGAGCAGTAGCATCCTTCTCTCTACACAAACACATGAACCAGAGATTGCTACAACCTGCATTGCCCGTCTGCAGGGAAGTATGGGAAGCTTAAAGGACTTCATAGTTCAAGATTAAGAGCTTAAAAAAGTTCACCTACAAGTATGTGTCAACAAGATACTTGAGCTAGAAAACAGGGTATAGATAAACATGGTACATGACGCATAGTTTCTCTTGCGCCACAACATGGGGTTGAGCAGTTTGAAACGTTTGATTATGAAACACCATTAAGTGATTTGAAAGCCCTTCAAAATGTGTCAACACAGAGGCAAACAAACTCACTGTTTAGGGGGTTTCAGCCCTTCATGTCTGTTTTTCTGAAATTCTAAAATTGCAAACTGCAAACAAATACAACATCTTTACTCAGATACACCTACTGAAAGACATATGGAATTTTAATAATAATAGTAATAATAGTAGTAGTAGTAATAATGAAACAAGGAAAAAAGATAAGTAAAAGCAATTTAATTCTGAGGCACATCATTTCATATTCATGTAAGGGAGAATCACATTGTAGGAAAAAAAGAAAAAAATATATACATACACACAATTTTATTTTATATATATATGTGTGTGTGTGTGTGTGTGTGTGTGCGTGTGTATATATACATATACATACACACACACACACACACATATATATATATATATATATACACATATATATACATATATGTATTATATTATATATATATATATATATATATATATATATATATATATATATATATATATATATATATATACAAAATTGGAATAATATTTCACAATATTAGACATTTTCCTGTATTTTTAATAAAATAAATGCAGCCTTGGTGAGCATAAAATATTTTCTTAAACAAAATAAAAGTTTTTGAATAGTATTGTACATGTAGTGTCCACAAGCATTAGTTTTATGGTTGCAATTTTTAAAATAAAATTCTAAAAGGTAGCTATGGAGGCAAATATCCCTTACTGGCTAAAAGAGCTGACAGATATATAGCCCGATATGGAAGGGAAACAGCAACACAGCCAAGAAATAAAAGAAACAGAATGGGCTGAGGAGCTTTTGAACAACTTGAGCTGAAGGTAGAACGTGATAACTGATGGAAAAGAGAGATGGAGATGTGCCTGTGGATTTATATTTAACCTCTAAAATAAAAAGCACACATTTCAGCTCTGTAAATAGCAGCCATGTGGTCAGGTTTTGTATGGTTTTCATGCGTAAGATCAAGCGATCAACATGTCTCCTCTCCAAGAATCACAGAGCAGGGTCTGGAAGGAGGCCGCACAGAACACTGCTCAGATTAGCGTAGCTCAACCTCTTCTGTCTGTTTTTCTCAGTCATTCACACATTCCCCTTTGGCTACACTCTGAGAAACCCCACTTGATCTTAACTTCATCCAGCAATGTGTGATCTTTCCATCTGTGCCGCACAATGGAATACCAAAACTGGACAACACAACATCAAATAATGTTTTGAACTCTACTAGCAACATATCAAGCTCAGGAACGATAAACGAAGCTGGAATTGTCACAGTCGAGAGCTTCTTCTTCATTCCACAGTGGGTTTAAAAAGTGATGCAGGATGTCAGTGATTGGGAAAGAGGAGCTCAGACAAGTATGAAAGACAAAGGGCAATAGAAGCTTCAGGAATGTGAAACAGGAACAGATGCAATTAGCCAGATTGGAAGTTTTATGAGGATCAAAAAACTCAAGTGACCTTGTGCATCCAAATTCTTGCTCTATCTCAGGCTCCAATTCTCCAGATGGATCGCTCCATAAAGACGAAGTTCACTGCCAGAATTCCCCAGGAGTTTACAGGCAATAAAACAAGACAGACAGACAAAAGAAGCCATCCGTGTATGTTGTATACATTTCCTTTTGTTATGGGTCCAACCGTACTTACACCATCAATTATACATTACAATTAAAAATTTTAGGGTCATTAAAATTGTTTTTTTTTTTTTTAAGAAATTAATACTTTTATTCAGAAAGGATGCATTAAGTTAATCAAAATTGACAGTAAAGACATTTATAATGTCACACATACACACACACACACACACACATACCGGAGTAATGGTTGCTGAAAATTCGGCTTTGCCATCACAGGAATAAAAAAATAGGGTAACACATTACAATGTGTCATTTGTTAACATTAGTTAATGTATTAACTAACATGAACAACCAAAGAACAATGCATTTATTACACCATTTATTAATCTTTTCTAATGTTAGTTAATGAAAATACAGTTGTTCATTGTTTATTCATGTTAGTTCACAGTGCATTAACTAACGTTAACAAACACAACTTGTGATTTTAATAATGCATTAGTAAATGCTGAAATTAACATTAAAAAAGATTAATAAATGCTATAGAAGTATTGTTCATTCTTAGTTCATGTTTACTAATGTTGTTAACTAATGGTAACTAATGAACCTTAGTGTAAAGTGTTACCAAAAATACATTACAATAAAAACGGTTATTTTAAATTGTAATAATATTTCACAATATTACTGTTTTTACTGTATTTTTGATTAAAAAAATTGAGTCTTGGTAAGCATAAGAGATTTTTTAAAACATTATATACAAATAAATAAATAAATGTTAAAAACCCCAAACTTTCTGTAGACTACTATCCTGGGCCTAGTGAATTCATGCTATGACTCTGCGTCTAATAAAACGCATTCACATTTTGGCTGCTCGTGTTCACAAGGTCGAGGACCAAACTTCTTACATTGCCCGGATATTCGCTCCTGGTTGCCAGCAGACGTTCCCATTTACTTCATATTTTTTGAATAACTCTCAAATTACCAGAATAAATCATTCTAATCAGAGTGAGTGATGATGAATGTTGTTTTCTTGTCTGAGAATCAACCATTTTCTGAGAAGAATACGAAAGTCTAACTCTCACTCCGAGGAATTCATCATCCTTCAAAGTTGCAATGTCTCATAAAATACTGATAATTTTCCTAGTTGTTCACGTCAAAGCCCTGAGTTATGACTTCAATCACAAGCAAGGGGGGCCCTTGCAGGCGGGCATGAACTGCTGTGTGTGCCCTCCAAAGGATCTGGAAGACTGTGAAGCATGCGAGCACACTGTGTAAACACACTGCAATGAATTTCAGATGTGTGCCAGTTGCCTTCTCAGCTCAGTTCAAACTCGTGCTCATTCTCTAGTATGGCGAATTACCACACAACGGTAAGCAAGGAAAGTATTGTGCATATGGAAAGTCAGGGGCAGCAGGGGCAGTCTTTTGAACTTTCTAGAAAGTTCAAAAGAATGGCATGTACTTAAAATAAAAATCTTTGACCCCAGACTTTTCGAACAGTAGTGTATGAAGTCACAAATGTGAGATTTACAGGCAGAAGTACAAGTAAATACATAATTGTGAGATACTAAGTTGCTATTATGGAAAATACTCGCAAAAATCACAATTACTAGAAATAAAGTAGCAATAATTGTAAGGTATAAAGGCACATTGTGACATATAAAGACACAATTATTTGGAAATAAAGTGAGAGTTGTAATAAAAATTCCTTCTTTTTTTTTTTACTCCGAGGCAAAAACATAATTTTATCTTATAAATGAGGGTTTGCAGATATCAAATCAGTGAGAACAGCACAGAGACATGCACTAACCTGCTCATGGTACTCGATGCCCATGCTGAGTGTGTTAATGAGAATGGCGATCATTATTCCTCGTCCAAAGTATTTGCTGTCCACAATCTTATGGAAAGTGTCGCACACCAGCCTCCAGAAATGAACCACCTTTGCTGCCCGAGCTCCTAATGCAAAAAACTTCTTCTTCCTGTTGGGATCTCTGCTGTCCCGATAATGGGCATCCTGAGTGAACTCATATACACCCTCACTGTCAGAGTCTGCCGTCTCATTCCCATCTACTCCCTCAGAGTCGTTGGCCATGGATTTGGTGCAATACGGACAAGTCTCAGGGTCAAAGGTCAAAGCGGTGTCTAAGTTAGTGCCACTGCAGTTCATGAGTGCATCCTTACAGATGATCTTGCCTGAAATGTATAAGAAAAAGCACATGACGCACGAACAAATGTCTGTTTTTCAATTTTCAGCTATTATGGCACAGAAAAATATTTTTTGTAAAAAGCAAATTGTATAATTTAATTACAGTTTATAATTTGCACTGTACATAAATAAAATAAATATAACAAATAAATATAATAAAATAATTCTCTATCTATCCATCCATCCATCCATCCATCTATCATCTAATCTTTAAATAAAAACATTTTTATTTGCAATAATAGCTGGCATAACTGCGTCAAATCAAAGAATGTCATTTTATTTATTTATTTATATATTTATCTATGATTTTTTTTTTAAAAATCTACAATTTTAATAATCAGGTGTATTGTAATAGTAAGTATGAGTAAGTAAGTATGAGTAAGTAAATTTTCTTAAATTTCAATTACTTGAATAAAAAAATAATTTGCTTTAATTTTAATATCTGAAGAATGTAATAAATGTATCCATTTGTAATAATCTATTAATTTTTTATTAAAATTTTTTTTTTGAATCATTTCACTATAATAGTTTATGAATTTAAATTATCGAATAGACATTTCAGGGTCAAATTTCCAGCAAAAGCAACTATAATAAACAGTGTAACCATGATGATGTGAACAAAATACAACAACATATAAAAATATAAAATAGGGCTGTCAAATCAATTAATAACAATTAATCGCATCCAAAATAAGACTTATATAAAAATATATTTCTTAAATATATACATGTATGGGTGTGTATTTATATATACAGTCATGGCCAAAAATATCGGCACCCTTGGTAAATATGATCAAAGGCAGCTGTGAAAATTAATCTGCATTGTTAATCCTTTTGATTCTTTATTTTAAAAATTCACAAAAATCTAACCTTTCATTGGATAATAAGAATTTAAAATGGGGGGGAAATATCATTATGAAATAAATGTTTTTCTCTAATACACACTGGCCACAATTAATGGCACCCTTTTATTCAATAATTTTTGAAACCTCCATTTGCCAGTTTAACAGCTCTAAATTTTCTCCTATAATGCCTGATGAGGTTAGAGAACACCTGACAAGAGATCAGAGACCATTCCTTCATCCAGAATCACTCCAGACCATTTAGATTCTCAGCTCCATGTTGATGCTTCTTCTTTTCAGTTCACTCCACTCATTTTCTATAGGGTTCAGGTCAGAGGACTGGAATGGCCATAGCAGAAGCTTGGTTTTGTGCTCAGTGACCCATTTTTGTGTTGTTTTTGAGGTTTGTGTTTGGATTATTGTCCGGTTGGAAGATCCAAACATGGCCCATTATAAGATTTCTAACAGAGTCAGTCACTTATTGATTTTTTATCTGTTGGTATTTGATAGAATCCATGATGCCATATGTCTAAACAAGATGTCCAGGACCTCCAGCAGAAATATAGGCCGACAACATCAAAAATACAGCAGTATATTTCATTGTACACATGGGGTACTTTTTATCCCTGTGTTCTCCAAACCCATCTTGAGTGTTTGCTGCTAAAAAGCTCATTTTTTAGTTTCATCTGACCATAGAAGCCAGTCCCATTTGAAGTTCCAGTCGTGTCTGATAACTGAATATGCTGGAGTTTGTTTTTGGATGAGCTAGGAGAATTTTTCTTGAAACCCTCCTGAACAACATGTGGTGATGTAGGTGCTGTTTGACAACTTTTTTAAGGTTTTCTGACCCTGAGACTCAACTATTTTCTGCAATTCTCCAGCTGTGGTCCTTGGAGAGTCTTTAGCCACTCAAACTCTCCTTCTCACCATGCATTAGGACGATATAGACACACGTCCTCGTCCAGGCAGTTTCGTAACATTTTACGTTGATTGGAAATTCTTAATTATTGCCCTGATGGTGGAAATGGGAATTTTCACTGCTCTAGCTCTTTTCTTAAAGCCACTTCACTAATTTGTGAAGCTCAATTATCTTTTGCTGCACATCAGAAATATATTCTTTGGTTTTTCTCATTGTGATGGCTGATTAAGGGAATTTGGGCTTTGTTTTCCCTCCTATTTATATTTCTGTGAAACAGGAAGCCATGGCTGGATAATTTCATGTTCGTAATCAGCCTAGAGTGCTCAAAATTTTGAATATGAATGGGGATATACTTCAGAGATATTTTACTCATAAGAATTTCTAGGGGTACCAATAATTGTGTCCAACGTGTATTAGATAAAAAAAACATTTATTTCATAATGATATTTCCCCCCATTTTAAATTCTTATTATCCAATGAAAGGTTAGATTGATTTTTGTGAATTTTTTAAATAAAAGACCAAAAGGATTAACAATGCAGATTAATTTTCACAGCCTTCTTTGATCATATTTACCAAGGGTGCCGATATTTTTGGCCATGACTGTACATATATACACAGTACGCAAACATATATTATGTCAACCCAAACTTTTATTTTGGATCCGATTAATCGTTTTGACAGTCCTAATATGAAATTACTAATTTTGTTAATTTTGTTCATACCGCCCAGCCCTACTCTAAACTCGTGTTTCACACATACAGCTGTTGAATTTCATGAATTTCAGTTTAAGTAACTCATTTAAAATCCATTTACCAGGAGGACCTTGTGTCTCCACCAGGCACTGTGAGGTGTTGATGGGAGTAGGTGGGATATTTAGGTTGGTAAGGACACTAGCAGTGCAAGTGCCTCCTCCTGGTTCCAGGATTCTCTGTCTGAGCTGCTCTAAGGCCAGAGATGACTGTAACGTGGGGTAGTTCTTATGTACTGGAGCCGCAAATGGTACTGAGTTCCTCTTATATGCCTGGAATACCATGGGAGAAGGTGAGGGGCCGCAGCGCAGTGGTTCAAGGTGGCCCACGGTCTGATAAACACTATGCACAGATTCTGCACCGCTGGGGCCCAGAGACCCACAAAAGGGGTCCTGATGAGGAACAATGACAGGAAGCATGAGATGCCCAGAGTTGTTGACATTTCCGCTCTGGGAGCCGTTGTCCACCTCTCTGCCCCCATCAGTTCGGACACTCCCATTGCCCAGATGGTAGTGATGGTGGAGGTGGTGCTGATGTTGCATGACGTGACGGATGGATCCCTGGCGCTGCTTCTGACGCCGTCTTTTCGTGGGCGGTGGTTCCAGCGGCGGAGAAGCGCAGATTCGCAGGCCTGCCCGACGACCGGCGGCTCGGATGAGGTGGCAGATTTGCCTGGTGCCTTTGCGGATGATGTGGACTAGGTACTTGAGAAGCTCGTCGTAGCAGCTTCCTGGCTCAGAGAAGCTATTCAGCGTGCTGGCGTTGGACCTGAAGCGCACTCTCTGCTCCTTCATAAGCTGGCTCTCTCGTTGCTTGGTCTCAGAGAACTGTGTCGCTATGACAACTAGACAAAGGTTGATCATGAAGAATGAGCCCACCTGAAAAACAGTGGAGGAGACCATGAACAGAGAGAGCTTCACTGTCCATTAACAACATTGTTACTGTAAAAGCAAGAAAAGATGGCATGATAAAAATAGCAAGCATTAAATCAATGGTTATTTTCTGTACTAATAGGATTTGAAATTAACAGACTGGAAGTTTAGAACAACCCCGCATTTAAAGGTACAGTTCTCCAAAAAAGAAAATTCTGTCATAATTCATTCACCATCACAACATTCCAAACCTGTATGACATTCTTTCTTCTTTGCAACACAAAAGAAAACATTTTGAGAAATGTTTCCGTGTTTTTTTGTGCATACAGTAATAGTCAGTTTTTGATTACCAATATTCTTCAAAATATATATTTTTTTGTGTTCCACAGAAGAAAGTTAAGCAGGTTTAGAAAGACATGACACTGAATAAATTACAGTTAGTCAACTTCAGTGAAATTTATTTGCATAATGCTTTTCACAATACACACTGTTTTAAAGCAGCTTTACAGAAAGTCATGATGTTGATGTTTTTAATATGTGACCCTGGACCACAAAACCAGTCATAAGGGTCAATTTTTTTGAAATTGAGATTTATACATCATCTGAAAGCTGAATAAAGCTTTCCATTGATGTATGGTTTCTTAGGATAGGACAATATTTGGCCGAGATACAACTATTGGAAAACCTGGAATCTGAGGGTGCAAAAAATCTAAATATTGAGAAAATCACCTTTATAGTTGTCCAAATGAAGTCCTTAGCAATGCATATTACTTTGATATTATTTGATAATATTATTTTGATATATTTATGGTAGGAAATTTACAAAATATCTTCATGGAACATGATCTTTATTTAATATCCTCATGATTATTGGCATAAAAGAAAAATCGATAAGTTTGACCCATACAGTGTATTTTTGGCTATTGCTGCAAATATACCCATGCTACTTATGACTGGTTTCGTGGTCCAGGGTATATTTTAACATCTTCATGATTTATTGTCAAATTTTGCAGATTAGAGCTGAGTGTAATAATATACAGTACATTTTGCAACAATATAAGCAATCAAGCCATACTTTAAATAAACATACTTATAAAGTATATACGACTTTATATAAAGAGCTGATCAATAAAATAGTTAAATTCTGTGATGAAATAAAACTTAAGCAGTTGGGATTTCCAATAAAGTATATATCACTTCATATGAGTATACTGTATGTATATAGATAAAGCTATACCCAACATTATATATAAAACTATGCGACAATGAAGTTTAGATTTGTAAACTATGACAGAATTTAGATTTTTGTCTGAACTATCCATTTTAAATACCCCTAAATGCATCTCCTGAACAGATTGAAACCATTTTGACAACAATCCATGTCCTAGGCTAAACAAAACATGATTTATAGCATGTTACAGATATTGCAACTACAACTGTTTTTTAAAAACATGGTCATTTAAAAAAAATTTCAAAACACGATTCTCTTGTCTTTGTCTTCTGAGCTGTCTAAAGCCTGTCTGACACAGGGTTACATCAGAGCCTGTATGTCTGTTCGGTGACAGTTCAGGTAATGCTCTCATAAACGAGTCCAGGTCTGCCCAGCTCAGCCCACAGCCACTCACTATTATCAGGAGGATGAAGTAGATGAAATTGTAGAAGGAGTGAGCATCCATAACAAAGTACATGATGTCCACCCAGCCCTCCAGAGTAATAACCTACAGGAAAGAACAAAAGGAGAGGGATTCAGTGCTGGTTATGTCTCAAAAGAGACAGTTTATATAAGGCATTATTTTTATAGAAAACTATTTTAGGAAACTCGTGCATTCAAGATATCAATCTTAAGCATGAAGAAAAAAAAACATACTGGTACTAATTTCAATACAGTGACAGACATGCAAACTAAATGCATAAGTAATCTCTGATTATATGCTTCTGTGATCAGTTTTTGGTTCTGTACTCAAGCATGCATGATGAGGTAGACAGTACAGATATTGAATGCTCAGGGGGGACACCCTACCCAGCATGCACTCTTCATTCCCTTTGATTAATCTGTCACAGATTAGGGAGAAACAGGGAAAGGCAAAACCGGAAGGAAAAAGGCATTTGCATGCTATTTACAGGGCAATCGGGTGTGCTAGCAGGATGAAGGGCTGTCAGACAGCGAATTCATTTTTAGATACTAAAAATTAAGCGCCGAGCCACAGAATTGGCCGCTTGCAAAAGGAAGATTAAGTCATCAGGCCACTGCGCAGTTCTGTAAATATTCAATAGAAATATATTTTGTTGTCTTTTAAACATATGAAAAGTGAGATTTTAATTCAATTTGAGATTAAAATCAGTGGGCACATGCAGAATAATTAAAACCTTATCACCCTTTTTGTGATAAAAGAACACAGAATAAAAATTAATAGAGCCCGCTGATCCCTGCAATTGCCTCCATGCCAGATTCTAAAAAGGCTAATCCAAAATCCCAGGACAAATGAGCTTTGTTATTTAAACACAATGTCAAGCATTTTAGATATCACTGAACGGTCAGGGAAAATGAGGTAAGCACATTTGGGTTCAAGATAGTAAATTAAGTATTAGTTTGGATCAACTGCAATCAATCAGTAAATTAAACGTCACTGTTGGGTCAAAGTGCCTCAGATTTTGGTGGCTGTGTAAAGCCATAACTTTACAGTAAATTGCAGCTAGTAGGGATATTATCAATTATTTTCATCTTATGGCCAATATTAAAATTCTTTACTATTTTGTAAATCAATCAATCAATTTAATAAATTAATAAATACACACATTTTAAACGCTACAAGTGAATTTAGGCATCCCAACATTTCAATATACAGTATGTAAAACAGCATTATTTTTGAAATTAGTGTTATTACATTATTAGCGTTTTTAAAGATGTCGTAAAATGTAAAAATAGGAGAAATGAGAATGCACAATTTACATATCCAACAGCAACTAACTTTAAGGCAACAATATATTGTGCATCCTTACTAAACTGTCATTCTGAGGCATTGTAAGTGTTTTTATAGGTCTTGGTATAAGTCTTCACAGCATCAGCAATAAAAGAAGACATACAACAGACCTGAAAGATAGCAATCCAGGCATAACCAATGTTGTCAAAGTTTATGGCCCCCTTGAATGGATTGGCCTCTCCGGCAGAGCAGTTGGTGTAATACTTGTTCCAGTTGACGCAGGTGGTGTTGTCTGTGCTATTGTAAGCTGCCATGTCCAGCTGGCACTGCCGGCCCTCCTCGTGAAGCGTGGGGATGGTGCTGCACAGACGCATGCCATTCTCCCGTGGTTGAGAACAGATAAATGGGTTTTCATCATCATTTTCTGTGCGGTAGTAGTTGCGCAAGTCTAAACTGGTAGGCCTGTACAAAGGATAAAATAAGAATTACTTCTTAAAATGATAGTTTACCACCCAATAATGAAAATGTATTCACATTTTTCATGACATTGCAAAAGTGTATAACCTTCCTTACTTTCAAAATTATAAATATGTACTTCAATTCATGATTATTCATTATGTTCCTCGCACAAGGCTTATATGCTTTAGAAGACTTGGAATAAGTCATATGCACCCCTTTTATGGTTATTTTATTACTTTTTCCTCTTATTTTGCAGCTTTACAGTCCTATTCCTCATTTGCTCTCAATGAAGTGCAGAGTAGCCAGGTATTTTTCAAAAATTCACCTTTTGTGTGCCACGAAAGAATGAAAATGCAATGCACAAACACAGTTCAGACAACTCATGCAAATGAGTGCAAATCAACTGTGCTTTGAGCTATAACTCAGCCAATGAAGACTTCAGTGCCCTCCGCTCAGCCTCATCTTCTCCTAGGGTTGGTCAAACACCCATTTAAGCAGCAGTCAGGCTGCAGCGAGATCGGCGGTAACTATCTCCAGAAGAAATGCGATTGAGCAAGGTCTAGCTTTAATGGTGTTGGCTCTGACACTGGATAATTGGGCCGTCTGTCAACACAAATTCACCTCAGAGAGAAAGTGCCATGGCGAATTAGCTGCACAAGTACCTTCAATTACCCACTGGGACAAATCCTAGCCTTCCAAAGAACCCTGCCCCTTGAAATATTTATTTCTTAAGAGCAATTTAACAGTTTAAGACTGTCTTAATGTTACATAATCACCACTGCAAGCCAATCTCTGTGAGGCAGTGGATTCCTTCAACACGCTGTGTTAGCCAGGCCGTGAATCCATGGGGTCTAATTCATGCTCTCAGTGGAATGATAGCTGTGGGGTTTACAGTGCTAGATAGTAAACAAAAAGAATTGATTCATGGCTGAAAATTAATGGTAGCAGAAAGAAGAGAAATTGATTTTTTTTTAACGATTCATCAAATACATTCATCAAAAACAGCGTCTGCTACAGATTTACGCATTTGTGGAAGGACATCATTTCCAAAACTCCTTGTGTGACCCTTTCACCTTTGTGGACATTTGGTGCACATTTATTTCCATATAAATGTAAACTTTATTTGTTCAAAAAAAGGGGAGTTGTGCTGCAGTAACATAGAGGAGAACTCACTAATACTCAAAGTAAATAAATAAAATAAGTAATATACATTTATTCTAATAATTTTAAAATATATTATAATTTTACATATATAAAATTATAAAACAGTGTTCAAATACAATAATTGCTATTATATATATATATATATATATATATATATATATATATATACACACACACACACACTATATACAGAAAAAAATAATATTTGTTTGTCCTTGATAATTTTTGCATTTCTGTTTATTGCTTTCAATCATTTTTTCTGTAGGCCCATAAAATCCCATTTAAATTGATCTCGTGTTGACATTTGGCCTTTCAACACTACAATAATGTGCTCAAATTATAAACCCTCTCATTTTATGACTCCTGAGATCACTTGTAAATTAATATCATGCTTGTGATACTACATCCCAGGTCATCACACTCACAGGGAGAAGTTTTCCGGGAGGAAGCAGCGGTTGCGGAGAAGCCCGGCCCACAGCTGGACCCCTACGATCCCAAAGATGAAGAAAACAAAGAAGCAAAGCAGCAGCACATTGCCCAGCATGGGAAGAGTGTCCAGCAGAAGCGTCACCAGGATCCTCATACCTGCAACACAATGAAAGAGCAACTGTAGTATTATTTCATCCCCTCACAAGCTCAAAAATACACTGTTGTAATAATAAAAATATACGGCCACAAGCATATTGCTCTTGTAAAACATATGAAATTATAGCGCTATAATGCACCGAATAAACTGTTGCTCTCTTTCACGTTTATAGAGGCTCATTGTCGACCCACAGTACGAATGTTTATACCCGCCAGTAAAAATCTCAACTGATATCCAGTTTTTCAGACACTGCTGCTGCCCTGGCTTTTCCAATATATCTGCGCTGTGTCAAACCACAATGCCAGCTGACTGGAGCATAAATGATGAAAATCATTTCCTGCTCAGGGTTTGGCGGGTAATTGGTGGAGCAGGGTAATCCAGCCAGTGCTCCCTGGCAGCCTGCAGTCTGTGGGTGATAACTGTGGCCGGCTGTAATTTCCACATTTGGAGGAAGAGTGAGTGGCGATAAGCAGTGAGGCATTAACAGGAATGAATGACAATGGAGGATCCGTGTCATCACATAAAATGGTTCTATGCTGTGTGGGTTTACAGAGCTCAGTATTGTGCAGATGCTGCATTTCTCAAAGCCATCGTCTTCAAGACGGGTTTTAGCCCCTTAAATTCGCTCTTCTCTAATGAGACGCCCTGATGGAAACATTGCCTCGAAATATTTTTTTATGTCTGGGAATTTAGGAAACGCTGTGTCGTTTTGTGAGTGTTTATCAGCCTGTATCTATTTACTTGTAATTAGGAAATGGTGAGTGCAGAACGACAATTGGGGTCTTCCAATTACGATGCATTTCTCGTGGATAATCCACTGCTCTGAGATTTCTGCACAGAAAATCACTTCCTAACTCCAGTCATTAGTGACTCCAAATGACTGTGGAGTTCACCCTAGCACAGCAATTCAGCTAAGCTTGCCAAGTCAGGGCTTAACAAGCATTGAATCAGTGACAGTGGCACAGATCCGTGTCCCTTACAAACTGAAAGGTAATTCCACACAGGGGGCCAGGTGTATTTCCTGGAGAAAATCACCTTCTGGAATTTGGGTCCCTTAAGAAGCCTGACAAATGGAACACCGAGCCATGTGAGTTTCCTCACAATACGATAATGGACTGTCTGAGCAGGAGGCTGAGCTAACTTAGGTAAATGTTCTTTGTTAATGTCACTTGTCAACCCATTTTATGACTTAGATTTACCAAAATATGTATAAAACTCAAAGAATTGTTTAATTTTCTCAAATATATTGTAGTATACACTACACAAAAAGTCACATGGAATTTACTACTTAGATGACTGGCTGAGCCTCATCAACAATAACGGCAGATTTTAAATTGCATACCAGCAGACCAACTGCCATTTAAATAAACTGGAATTCAAACAGGTACCCAGGCATTACAGATATATTTGAAAACTATATTTAGGACTAGAAATAGCATTTAAAAATAAAAGAATGAAATAATTATCAACATAGAAAAAAAAACAAAAAAACGAACAAACAAATAAATTCGGAAGTTGACAGATAAAACAGTTCAATTCATTTTTTGAAAAAAAGTTTTAAAAAGTTTTTAAAAAGTTTTAAAAAGTTTTAACTTTAATTTAAAAATTCAATTTGCAAATTAAAAGCATTTTACATTTAGTAAAGCATTTAACAAATGTAAGAAAACTTAAGTTCAATTTAATATTGCAATTTAAAAGTTGCATTAAAAGCACAATTTAAAGACTACATAAAAATTAGTGCGTCGGCATATAGCGCAACTGCTTTCACGGCGACCCGAGTTCGATTCCTGTCTCGAGGTCCTTTGCCGATCCTGCTCCCCTCTCTCCACCCAATGCTTTCCTGTTGTCACTCTACTGTCCTATCCAAATAAAAAAAAAAAAGGCATAAAAAGCCCAAAAAAAAACAACAACAAAGAATGTTGGTAACCAAACCATTTTGGTTCCCCCTGACTTCCATTATTTAGACATAAAATTCAATGGAAATAAATGGGAACCAAAACTCTTTGATTACAAACAAAATATCTCCTTTCATGTTCCACAGAAGTAAGCGTGTCATATAGGTTTGGCGCAATAATGATGACAGAATTTTTAAATAACCTTTTTAAAAATACATTTTAATTCAAATTATTTTACTGCTATATTCATTTCTCTCTGCAAATGAAAACATAAAAATGGCATGCTTCCTCTTTATATGATTATTTAACCATCTAAAGTCCTTTTCCACACCTACCATAGATGCCAGTCTTAATTTCCCTTATCACTGCATTGATACCGATACTGACAGACAAACGAAATCTCACAAATATTCAAGAAAACAACTCGTTATTTAGCCGTTTCCTTATCTGACCTAGCTATGTCAGTCTATAGCAATTCACTAATGCAAAGGTCTGACTCTCCGCAGGTGGCTCAACTCATTTATAAACTCCTCCTGAAAAGATTATTTAGGAGAGCATATTCCCCAAGGGCAGACTGTAAATATCCTGCCATAGCTGCTCTATTCTGTTGAAAAGAGAGTCTCCCAGGCCACACAATGTGCTCGGGCCTCTGTGTTATGAAGAAGACCCCTGGGATCCCCTGCCCTTTGGAGTCCTCCACATGCACCAAACAAGCTCAATAACAAAGCACAGGGGAGAAAGAGATCATAACCATGCTTTCTATTTATTCCTCATCAGCTTCCACAGATAATAAAAGAGCAGCTTCTCTGTAGGTTTAATTAAAACAGCTTGAGGGGACATGAAAACCACAAACACAGGAGTCTATTCCAGTATTGTACTGCTGTAGCAGTCTTAACACAAGGGTGTTGATACTTGGCAGAATACTTAACAAAAGAGAAGAGAAGCTTAATCTTCTCAATATTAATTCAATAAGGTTGTAAAAGGACAACACTCAACCCACTGATTTCATTTTTGCATCACTCAAAAGCTCATTAAAGAGTGCTGGAGAAATAAATGCCCTAATGTTAAAAAGATAAACACAATGTTCTGTCATAAAACTCTAGATGGCACAGACCAATAGGTCTAACCCAATCTGATATAATTACATCATCATTCACATGGCACAGCTGATTGGTTTCTTTTCGCATCAGCAGCCAAGAAGTTTGCTGCTCAATATTCAAATACCTGGCTAGTGCATTCCACAGCGTGCTTCAGAAACCCTCCATCTTCCCCAGCTCCACCTGTATAGATCTGCTACAGGGTAATTTCATGTATGTTATATAGTGGTGCCCAAAATTATTAGAACCCTAGTATTTTATCAGCTAAAAATGGTTTTAAGTCAGTTATTTCTATTTTGGTGTAGTGTGTCAGTAGGAAATATCAGTTTCAGAAATATCAGAAATAAAGAGTCTGACAACAGCCAGTGCTCCACACAGAGATCTGATCTCATCATCATCCAGTCCGTCTGGAATGACATGAAGAAACACAACAAACTGAGACAGACTAAATCCAGATGAACTGTGGCAATGTCTCCAAGATGTTTCAAACTTTTAACAGTACTGTAGTTTTGCAGGTAGGTTTCTTGAAGAATCTTGGAGACGTTGCCACAGTTCTTCTGGATTTAGTCTGTCTCAGTTTGTTCTGTTTCTTCATGTCATTCAAGAGAGACTGGAATATCTTGCCAAAAAACTGCCAGGATTCTATCATCCATTCGTTCCAAGGGTTATTGATAAACTTTGCATATAAAATTATAAACATTTTTAAAGTTTTCAGTGTTAAAATATTCATTTTAGTAAGTGTTAAAATTTACATTTACATTTACATTTACATTGTTAATTTTACATTTTAGAAATATTACATATAGTATTTTAATATATTATTTTAATAATAATATACATAATTTCATTGTTTTCAATAATTACATGATTTATATTACTGTTTTAAAGTATCCCAATTGGTAGAGAAACACTTGAAGGGTGACCATACATTTACTTTTTTTGTTCAATATTTAATTTATTTTAAATATCAATTCAATTCGATTTAATTTAATTTAATTTAATTTAATTTAATTTAATTTAATCAGAATAATAAAGCCATATACATGTTTCAAGACTTATTTCTCTTTTCAAATCACACAAGACTACACTTACGCAAATTACACAGTCCATTTCACTGTCTGCTTCCTTTGTCGCACCAGCACACTCTCATCTTCGTAATTTTCATAATTCTTAAAAAGTCACTCATGTGGTGGACAAAGTTATCAGTTCCTCTCTTCCTGTGTCTGTATCTCTTTCTCTCCAATAGTGCCCTCTTTCCTCTCACCAATCTATGTGTCCACCACTCCAATTATTGCTGGCCTTCTGAAAATGATGACCGCAACATCACCGCTGGCGGACACTCGACATGATGTTGTTGCTCGGCCCGAATAATAATAGAATACACAAGTGGGCACCCAAGCGGATTTCCAATTAACCTCCAACCGCCCTTGAGTGTGGAATCATGGTGAATTCTAATCCAGAAGATGAAGTGTAAAAGAGCTCCAGACTTTCTGACAGACTAATCTACCTTCTGGGGGAGTGAAAGGGCACAAATAGTGGTCAGTCTACATATTACAAACCTTTTAAGAGATACACCTGCACACCAAATACAGGGCAGAGTGAGCCAGCTGTACACCACAGCAGTTTTGAGTATTTTGATTTGTGAGGGAACATGTTTGTCATCTACTGACAGTTTTGCCCCGTCTCTTCATCAATCAAGCCATGGGTGTGGAGAACAACAGAGTGTGATGTTGATTAAGACAGCTCCTCAAAGATAGGGAGAACAGAATGACAGAGGGCAGGGAAGTATAGAAGACATAGAAGAAGGTGATGTGAAACACAGAGTGGGACTGACATGACTTTGGAAAGTACAAGCTCAACCATAGACGGCCTTAGACTGTGTAGACGCCATATTGAATTTAACACAGATGAAAACAAGACTTTGAGGAATAGACTTACAGCCTTTACAATGCCAAGCACTGTATAAAGATACTAGATCATATCATTTTTGGCAACACACAACTTTCAAAACTGTTTTATGGAGGTTTTGTCTGCAGTTTTTTTTTTTTTCTTTCGGAAAGACATTTCATCAGCTGAACAATCGGTATGTTGTTAGACAACAGTACAATCAACTGAACTCCCTGTACCTCTAGAAACTATTAAATATAATGTAGATATTTTAAATATTTAATAATAGTAATATTTATAATAATAATAATTTGTTATTATTATTATTATCATTATTAACATATCTTGTACAATATTTCCTAAAGGTTAAGCACCTATTTTCACATATTATTTGTGAAATAAATAAATAAATAATTAAAAGTACACTATAGTCTAATTACATTTTCGAAAAATAAAATAAAAATAATAAATACAATAAATTACACGTACTTTTTAAAAACTTTTTAAAAAAACTTTTAGTCCCTAGTTGCAGAATTTGCCTTGTAGAGTGGAAAAGACCACCAATACCAATTTATCTAATACTTTACTGTCAAAAGAATTTGAAAATGTTTATGACATGCTGCTTTAGTTTCCAGCTTGACAGTTTAATGATTGATGATTTGAGTTTAACTCCTATTATATTTTTCTCTCTCTCTCTCCTCTCTCTCTCTCTCTCTCTCTCTCTCTCTTTTTTTTTGATTAGTGCTGGAAAAAAAGTGAAAAATGAGAAATAGGATCAACAAAAATCTGTCACCCATTTTCCCAGTGACGGTCCACAGCAGGCGAGGCACAGATAAAATAATTTGCAGATTAATGCAAACATTAGGCCTTTAATTAGTCTGGGTGGATCCTGAATAATGAATTAGGCTGTCTGCTACCACTTCACCCCCTGTCTCTGATTGGCACAGGTATTAATTAGTTATTAATCATGACAGGAATGGATGCACTCTTGTCTCCAAACTGAACTAGAAGGAAGACACCTGGATGCCATTTGTGACCCCTGGGGCCTACAGTGAATAACACGGCCTGCTCCTGTAATGAAGAATGGGTGTAGTTTGTCTCTGGGACTGATAGACATACTGAACTGTATCCAGAGGGGTGAAAACTGAACGAGACCCAACACAAATTACCCTCACCAAAACCTTAGCTGGGCTAGTCACAACATTCCACCTAAATGCTACCATTGTTCAATACACATTTTACTACTCTCTACAAATAGGGACATCAAGCAGAATTGGCCAGACACGATTCCTCGTGAAATAAGGGTGATTAAAACATCCGGTACACTCTTAAAAATAAAGGTGCTTCAAAAGGTTCTTCAAGCGATGCCATAGAAGAACCATTTTTGGTTCCACAAAAGAACCACAAAGAACCATTCAGTCAAAGGTTCTTTAAAGAACCATCTCTTCCTTACCTTTTTATAATCTGAAGAACCTTCTTTCACCACAAAGAACCTTTTGTGAAACAGAAAGGTTCTTCAGATGTTAAAGGTTCTTTATGGAACCATTTAGACAAAATGGTTCTTCTATGGCATCGTGAAGCACCTTTATTTTTAAGAGTGTATATAAAGATGTGGCCAATGAAATATCATCACCCTGCCTTAGAGAGAGAGAGAGAGAGAGAGAGTGTGTGTGTGTGTGTGTGTGTGTGTATGTGTGTGTGTGTGTGTGTGTCAGAGAGAGAGAGAGAGAGAGAGAGAGAGAGAGAGAGAGAGCTAGTCTCTATTATTCTTTCTTTGTGTGTGTGTGTGTGTGTGTGTGTGCGTGCGTGCGTGCGTGCGTGCGTGCGTGAAAAGAGAGAAGCCGTAAAAAGCAATGAAGAGGAAAATGATCTATAAATCTAAAGTCCCTAAAATGGCATGAACTCTTCTGGTATATGACTGAGCCCAGGCTACATTTCTCATTCAAATGTTGATTAAATTGCATTAATTGACCACAGAGCTTAAATAATGTAATTCAACATAGACCATTCTGAATTTAATAAACTCTATGATTGAATGCAGGGAATTAAGAAATTGAATTAAGTTCAGAGTTCCTATTTTCTACAGAAGAAACTGGTAGAAATGTACCTTCCTTAAACATTCAATCACCTTTAAAGAAAAAAAAAAGTGATTATATGGGGTTTACATAATATTCCAAAATCCCTACTAATGTATAAAGAACACAAGCAATAGATCTCAATATAATATAAAAAGAAACTTTTATTACTGTGGACACAGATTTGTTTTATAACTACTGTGCATGTTTTTGCACTTCCCAAACAAGACTGTTGAATCATTCTGCAAGTTACAAATTTACACCAGAAGGTGGCAACAATTATGGTCTTAATTATAGGGTTAATTACTGAACCATTCATTTAGCTGATTTATTCAAAAACATTGATAAATTCAGGAACAAAACAAATGGTTGCCTTTGAGTGACTCATTGAATCATTTACTTAACTGATTCATTCATAAACACGAACTCGTTCAGGAATGAAACAAGTGACTGCCTTTGAGTGACAGGATGAATCATTTACTTAACCAATTTGTTTAAAACTACACCGATTCATTCAGGAATGTCTGTGACACTATAATAAGATTCCATTCAATTAACGTTACTTATTGCTTTAGCTAACACTAACTAACAATGAGAAATAAATTTGTTACTGATATTTGTTAAAAAATTAGTTAATAAAAATACAACTGTTCATTGTTAGTTCATGTTGGGTCAGGCCTATTAAATAATATTAAAAATATTGTTTTTTGTTATGTTTTTTAATGTAAACTAATGTAGCTAACTAATGTTAGCAAGTGCATTTGGAAAATGGTTGCTGATGTTGTACTCACTGGGCACTCGGTTGATAGCTCGAAGAGGTCGAAGTACTCTGACCGTTCGGACCGCAGAGAAACTTACATTCTGCAGGTTGAGAGAGTATTCCAGCATCCTGTAAACACACACACACATAAAAAGAGTTTGAACTTTCGGTAAAGCAAGATATTTGAATATATGCACTAGAGGTCGACCGATAGTGGATTTTACCGATACCGATAGCTAGGTTGGACCACGCTGGCCGATAACGATTAAATAACCGATAGTTTTTAAAATGGATACTGAACGAAAACAAAATAGAGTTTTACTATTTTTAAAAAAGCAATAAAAGTAATGAACCATACTTTGTAAATGAATAAAAATTTTGTATTAATATTAATTACTATATTGATTATTAAAGTTATTTCATAGTTTACTAATGTTAAAAGAAGAAACTTTAAAATTTAAAGATGAAGCCTATTAATAAGAGTAAATTTTGAAATGAAATGAACATACTCTAACAAGGTACAATACTTCTACAGCTTTCATTAATGTTACAAATGGACTCTTATTGTTAAGTATTACCATTTCATTTCAACAGTCATGCTTAAAGATGGCCATCTTGAAATACCTACACAAGGCCATATTAAAATTACATGCACAGGTTATTGATATTGTATGTGTACTCTCACATTTTATTTGCTGCTAATTTAGAACACTGCATGATTATATAATCAAAATATAAAAAAAATATGCAAGTGACACACTGTGCAAAAGCGCAGCGCTGCGTCTTGGAGAAGTCACGGGTATCACACACACCAGACGCGTCACGTTCAATTCAAGCATAAACGTGGCATAAATGAGTTTGAAGTTTGGTGTTTAAAAAAACAGAGCAAACGGAAAGAGAAAGCGCGATCTGTATTACAGCTCTCTATATGAAGCATACAAGACTGTATTAGAGTCACAGAAGGACAAATGTTTTGCTGAAAAATGCACAATACATAATTTATAGCCTAGGGTGAAGTCATTATGTACATTAACAATGATTTGAGACAAATAGGCTATAATGTAATTTAATGGAAAACTATGTGAATGGTACTCTGTTCCGCGGCAGGATTTTCTGTCGGCTGCATTTAAATGCGCGTTTGAAGTTTCCCGCTCTGTGCAGCACGCTGTGTCACATGCCAAAACAAACAACACGTGCTGTCAGTGATTTCCGCCTCTAGAGGCCGCTCTTGTACTGTATAATGACAGCAGACAATTCTCAGCCACTCCAGCAACAGACGCAACACGGATCAGCATGGATTTTTGCCGATAACCGATAGTTCCGCAAATCAACCATCGGTGCCGATTAATCGGCAAAAACCGATGAATCGGTCGACCTCTAGTATGCACATACTAATGAAGATGCATTACCCCCCATTTGCAGTGCATCTGTTAGTTAATCCACATTTTGGATTTTATTGGAATATTTAATATCACCTGAAAGCAAAAACTGATCTGATTTTTAAACTGATAAATATCATCCATATGTATTAGTTACTATTGGCAGCAAAGCGTAAAAGACCAGCAATATTTTCAAATAAACACTGACAGCCCAGACACATTAGTGGCGTGTTTTCTGCCGAACTGCCAGCGCCATACTGTAGATCAATCGAAAGTTATCAGGATTCATCAAACAATTACACTGAATCATTTTCAATTAGGTCAAAGAGAGGTGGAAGGAAGGTTAATGTAGAGCTTTCGCAAACAAACACATCCACAGCTGCTCCGCACATGTGAACTTCGGAGCGAGGCACATGAAAGAATCGCATGTTTTTGTAGAAAATAAACAAAGTGTGTGTCTCTATGTGCCTGTGAGCTTGCAACCGTGTAATTGCAAACCCAATAACTGTCTCTGGCCATTTAACAACTTAAAAACGTAGAAGTAGAAGTACGTATCAAGTTAATACACAAAGCTGATGTCGATAAGCATACTGTATGCACGTTAATGAGGGTTCTCACGGTCACATGGCCTGCTTAGATTAAAGCTGCGTGATCTGGGGTGTTTCTCCATTCTTTCAAATATGGATCGAGTGAATTCGGTGACGTGCAAACAGTGCGAGCCCCATTAGCCAAGCAGGGCAGTGAGGAAATGTGTTCTGACTTTGTTGCTCCTGAAATGTGCAGAACAGCTTTGAAGGCACTGATTGGGCTTGATGGAAACCAGCTGGCGACTGGACTGCAAAAATAATAACAGTGGTGACTAAGAGTAAAATTTGAAGGAATGGGAACGAAGAAAACACGAAAATATCAAAAGGGGAACACAGGAAGTGGATATGGAGAAAGGAGAGCAAGCCGTTGACTCTAAGGACGAAACGCCTGTAAAGAAGGAGAGACAGGACATGCGTGAGGACACTCTGCAAAAATGTCCCCAGGGACGTAGGATGCGTCTAAACAAGGAGGACATGTGTAAATGTGATATCGTCAACAGCCTCTTACTTCTATCGTACACACGTATGAATCACTAATATGGCCGCTCGCAAACACAAACAAAAAGTGAAGTGTCAGACCCGGGCGTTTGTCCAGTCAGCACCTAGACCTCACTTCTGTTATCTGTTTGTGTTTGGAATGGCCTTGGTGAAGGATGACACACCTTCCCAGAATCTCTCTGTTTCTTGAAAACATGGTCGCACAATCAACAACAGCTCCACGCTGAGTATACAATGCCAGTTGCGAGGTCACTATAATAGGAAAAGTATGAGCGAGCCAAGGGTCTCGGATTCAAAACAAGTGTGGCCTTCCACATTCTTAAGAAATCCGCTCGAATCGATCTCCGGCTGCACTCAAGAGAGCTAGCGTGCTGTTGTGTCTTGTTTGAACAGCTCTACAACAGACTATTGAAAGGACTGAAAGACATTTAAATTCCTGCAGCATTAGAAATACCACTTCTTTTGGGACATGCTCCATTTCATATCTTATGAACGAGGGTTGCTCTGTATGATCAATGCAAGATTTGTTGGTTTACGTAAAAATGTTGCAACAGACTACACGCGGTATTTCAGATGTTTTATGCTTCCCTTTCTCGCTCTCTCGCTGTCTGTCTAGTCCCTTGTGGTCTTCAAAGCAGCCGTCCTGGCTGCAGTTCAATCAGAGCTTGGTGTCTTCCACCACCTGGCAGGTTAATGAGGCGAGTTTCAGAGGAGGTTCACTTCCGAACAATCAGCTCTCCATTAAGATAGAGAAGGAAGATACCCCTAACAACACACACATTCTTACTCTGTCCTCACTTTCCCTCTCAGTCTGTCCACATGAATTAAATTCTTTGTCTTATTTGTGGTATCTCGTTTTAGACCAACTACAAATACATTTGTATGACAAAGGGAGACTGGTACAGTTTAGCATAATGCTAGCAACACAAGTTTTGTCCACTGTGCAGATGTAGTTATTGTTAGAACACATCAAAATGCTTGTCCCTTCTTTGAATTTGCTTTACTATTGCTATTCAGAGGCAGGTTTTATTATGGAAAGAACATTGTATTAAACAAAATTTTGAACACGCCCCTGCAGACAAGATGAGTAATATACAGGTGCATCTCAATAAATTAGAATGTTGTGGAAAACTTCATTTCAGTAATTCAACTCAAATTGTTAAACTTGTGTATTAAATAAATTCAGTGCACACAGACTGAAGTAGTTTAAGTCTTTGGTTCTTTTCATTGTGATGATTTTGGCTCACATTTAACAAAAACCCACCAATTCACTATCTCAACAAATTAGAATACTTCATAAGACCAATAATAAAAATAAAAATAAAAACATTTTTAGTGAATTGTTGGCCTTCTGGAAAGTATGTTCATTTACTGTATATGTACTCAATACTTGGTAGGGGCTCCTTTTGCTTTAATTACTGCCTCAATTCGGCGTGGCATGGAGGTGATCAGTTTGTGGCACTGCTGAGGTTGTATGGAAGCCCAGGTTTCTTTGACAGTGGCCTTCAGCTCATCTGCATTTTTTGGTCTCTTGTTTCTCATTTTCCTCTTGACAATACCCCATAGATTCTCTATGGGGTTCAGGTCTGATGAGTTTGCTGGCCAGTCAAGCACACCAACACCATGGTCATTTAACCAACTTTTGGTGCTTTTGGCAGTGTGGACAGGTGCCAAATCCTGCTGGAAAATGAAATCAGCATCTTTAAAAAGCTGGTCAGCAGAAGGAAGCATGAAGTGCTCCAAAATATCTTGGTAAACGGGTGCAGTGACTTTTGTTTTCAAAAAACACAATGGACCAACACCAGCAGATGACATTGCACCCCAAATCATCACAGACTGTGGAAATTTAACACTGGACTTCAAGCAACTTGGGCTATGAGCTTCTCCACCCTTCCTCCAGACTCTAGGACCTTGGTTTCCAAATGAAATACAAAACTTGCTCTCATCTGAAAAGAGGACTTTGGACCACTGGGCAACAGTCCAGTTCTTCTTCTCCTTAGCCCTGGTAAGACGCCTCTGACGTTGTCTGTGGTTCAGGAGTGGCTTAACAAGAGGAATACAACAACTGTATCCAAATTCCTTGACACATCTGTGTGTGGTGGCTCTTGATGCCTTGACCCCAGCCTCAGTCCATTCCTTGTGAAGTTCACCCAAATTCTTGAATCGATTTTGCTTGACAATCCTCATAAGGCAGCGGTTCTCTCGGTTGGTTGTGCATCTTTTTCTTCCACACGTTTTCCTTCCACTCAACTTTCTGTTAACATGCTTGGATACAGCACTCTGTGAACAGCCAGCTTCTTTGGCAATGAATGTTTGTGGCTTACCCTCCTTGTGAAGGGTGTCAATGATTGTCTTCTGGACAACTGTCAGATCAGCAGTCTTCCCCATGATTGTGTAGCCTAGTGAACCAAACTGAGAGACCATTTTGAAGGCTCAGGAAACCTTTGCAGGTGTTTTGAGTTGATTAGCTGATTGGCATGTCACCATATTCTAATTTGTTGAGATAGTGAATTGGTGGGTTTTTTGTTAAATGCGAGCCAAAATCATCACAATTAAAAGAACCAAAGACTTAAACTACTTCAGTCTGTGTGCATTGAATTTATTTAATACACGAGTTTCACAATTTGAGTTGAATTACTGAAATAAATAAATGTTTCCACGACATTCTAATTTATTGAGATGCACCTGTACATATTATTATATGTTTTCATAGAAGAGAAATTCCTGGAAGTTTCCTTAATCAGGAAACATAATCATACAGAATGTGTAAATCATTTGTAAAACATCCTTAATGGAGATTGTCACATTCATCTTTTCAGGTATATTTTATGTATTTATGAATGATTTAAACTACTTTTCAAAAATGTGGTGTAAGATTTTATTTTTAAGAAATTATCACATTAAAGGATACATTAAAATTATAAAAAATGACAATATAAAGATATTTTTAATGTTACATAAACTAAAATGTAGGGGTGACCCTGAATAGTCAAAGATTCGATGCTTCGATAGGAGGAGCCTGATTCGACTACCAATCTCACAGTCGAATATTCACGGGGTGTTATGATCATGCTATTTTGGCTGTTTGGGGGTGCTCAATGTCTGATTTCACATAGAACTACCGCTTTTCTCCCAATAAGTTAATATACAGCCTATTAAGATAATGCTGTAAATAAGAATCTGAAAAGAAGGGAGCTTTAAATAAATAATTTAACTTGCGTGAATAAATCCAACCACCCCTATAGATTTAAGTTTCACTTTCCATAATCTGTGACTGATAGAGGAGCACCTTGGCGGCAGGGATTTAAATCTTTAACAAGACTCAAATCCAAGACTGGATTTTTTCGATCAGGTAGGCTACAAGTGATTTCAGACACATCAGAAACATTTCAGCCGGTTTATTCATCGTGTATGTATTATTTATCTTGTATTAAGATGCATTTGGTTGAGTTGCGCTGCAGTAAGCGCTTCATTGTAGCCTACTATACAGTGATTATCTCTTCAGTGTGCAGCGCGAGCACTACAAACAACAATGCATAATATTAATAACTATGACTGGGACTGTCATATACATAACATTATAATGAGAACACTAATGTCATAAAACGCTGCGAATTTTTAGAGTTTAGTTGCCTGTTTCTGCACATTGTTGTGAGAAGAACGTGTCCATAAAATGAGTTAATTCAGAGTAGAGCAGAGCAGACACATTCATGTGCATTCGGGGTTTGTGCAGATAGCCTATAAGTCGAAATATTAACGTTATGTTGTATAAATAACGAAGCGTAGTCTATATGAGATAAATAAGTTAAATCCCATTGATTATAAACCTGCTATCAAATGCTTCATTCTACTAGTCATCTTCAGCGCACACAGCTCAAAACAGAAATGCAGAAGATTAATAACTATTGTCATGTACATAACGTTATAATAAGAGCACTATTGTAAGAAACGTTGTGAATTCTTAGGGTTTCGCTTACATTTAATGTTAGCTATCTTTTAATCAAAACATAAAGCATTATCTGCAAGGCGTCCATTACACCTTTTCCCTGTGTTAACGTCAGAAATTATGAATGTAGAATATAATGTATTTTTGCCCCGCCCCCAAACATATGATTCGACTATCGGCAAAATGCAAAAATTCCGATTCGACTATGAAAATCCTTAGTCGGGGACACTCCTACTAAAATGTAACAGTTTCCACAAAAATATTAAGCACCAAAACGGTGCTTTTAATCAGCAAATCAGCATATTAGAATGATTTATGTATGATCATGTGAAACTGAAGACCAGAGTAATGAATGCTGAATGCAATCAGCTTTGCAATCACATAAATAAATTACATTTTAAAATGTATTAAAATAGAAAACTGTCATTTTAAATTGCAATAAAAATATGTTGTTTTTTTTTTACTTTATTTTGGTCAAATAAATGTAGCCTTGGTGAGCATAAGAGACTTCTTTCAAAACTATTAAAAACATTTAAAAGGTAGCGTACATAGAAATGCTTTCTGCTTTGTTTTAGCTACATCCACTAAAAGCTATTTTCCTAAACTTTCAGGAGAACTCAGGAGAACAAATTGCCTCAGAGCTAACAGGTGTGGACTAAAAGCTACAAAACTTACATTTTGATTTCATGGGGCCTGTCTAGTTGTCTCAGCTCACAAACAGAGACCAACAGAGAGATCCAAACAATATTTCTCATCAGTTTTATATTTCTGTCTTGTACTTTTCTATTTATTTCTCTCTCAACAAGCTCTCAGAGACAATTGCAGTCAGGGGTGCTCTTCTATTTTTATGGGATGGGACAGATTGATTTACTATGGTCGGAACAGGATAATCTGCCCCTAGCCTCGAATTCAGAACAGCAAAAAGACAAGTTCCTTTCTGTTTCTCAAATAAGTGTTCTTCAAAACAATACCTCAACACCTAAGCCAAGCAAGCCTTCAATTCAAAGAGAAAGAATGTCTGAGAGAGCAGCACTTCTCCTCCCACCATTTTAATGAGGAATAAAGCCATTTTTTGTTCTTTCCTCTCTATCTTTCCCCTTGAGACTATATACAGTATACTATGTCAACACTGACCCATTCTGGGGCCCTGTGGTCGCTTTACAGCATAATAATCATAAAGGAAGCTAATGCAGATGTTTAACTCGAGTGGATGAAGAGGAAACCAGATTTGCTCTGTGTGCCTCAGCTAAAAAGCGTTCCTCTGATGGGTCGAAAATAAATGAATGAAGGGGACCTGTTACTGGCTTTTTTTCTTGAGGAAACGTTTGATAACCTTTGCTCGTAATGCTTTGTCCTTGTCTCGTCCTATTGACAAGGGCTGGGTCTGAACATAATGTGTATCAGCAGTGGGTCTAGAAACAGCCAAAGCACATCATTAAATCAGAAGCAGAGGTGGACATTTGGATTCTCCTCTCCTTCATGAGAACAGTGGTTTGATTAAGAATTGAAACAGCAGATGACAACAGTGAGATGTTAGTATATAATTAGTTTTTTCCAAACAGAGTGTGAGTGAGGAAGGCCATTATATGGAGGCTTAATTTTTCATTTAAAGTTACCAAATCAAATGAGAACCTAAAGTGATAATTCCCCAAAAATGAAAATTCTGTCATTATTTATTTATGATGACTCACCCTCATGTTGTTTTTTTAAATCTGCATGACTTGCTTTCTTCCGTGGAACACAAAAGGAGGTTATTGAAGGAACTCTATGCTAAAAATAATGGTTCAAAACTAAAAGAAATTTCACAGCATTGCCATTTAAGAACCATTTTGGGTTCCAACCTTTCAGTAAACGGTTTTTAAAAACCATCAATGTCAATAAAGAACCTTTAGTTGAAGAGTGTACAAGTATGGTATATGGTGACATTCAAGTGTCAAAAAACCTGCAAAAGCAACATTAAAGCATGAAAGTCGAGACTTAATCAACAGGAGTGAGTAAATGATTTTTCGGTGTACTATTGCTTATTTCAAAGCTATTATTTCACCAACTCTCCTAACAAAACAGTTAGTAAAAGCAAATATTTTGCCATCCTTCTCTTTCCTTTAGGTTAATAAATGAATTTCAGCTTAATGGATGTGCGGAAGCTCTCAGCCATCTGTTCGTATCTGTGAATGCCTGCGTTATCAGTTCCAAGCGTCTCCATATACAAATTTGAGATGAAGAACTCCTAAGATGAAAGTGCTGGATGCTGTCCAGTGTCATCAACAGCCTCCTGGCCAAATGGCATTCCTGAAGATTCTTAAACCTCAGCACGGAATCCTCATTCAGGCCTGAAGAGACTCTATTAGCACTGGCGATGTGGGTCATGACCTGATCAGGAGCTTTTACTGTGATTCAATCTTGAGCAGACCTGTCTCTAAACTCGGCTGTCGGTTATTAGGTAGAATAGAAATAAAAAAGTAAACTTCATCAGCTGTTGTTGATTGTTTTGAGCAGTGGGCTTGTGAAAGCGTCTTCTGCATGTTCTGGTGACAGTCACACAAAAGACAGTAACTGTCAGCTTTTTTGACATGAACGATGGCAATTACGTTGACAGAATGTGCTAGCCTTAGAACTACTGACTTGACCAGAAACTGACAGCTGTCTACATGAAACAGAATACATGTCAGGTCAAACCACCCTGAAGGAAAGTAAATTATCAGCATTTTCTCACCAAGACATTCATGTGAAAAGGCCATCATGAGATAGATAAATTTATTCTTACTATAAAAGTGAAGAAAATCTTCAAATAATTGTAATTTTTTTTTTTTTTTTTTTTTGAATAGTGTATTTTGTCAGTCAATCCTGGCTCTCAGGGTCAGCTTGCTGGGTTTAAAATGAGTGGTGAGTGTGTACCAGAAGAGAGAAAGTGAGTTGAGGGATCTTTCTAAGTTAAAAACCTGAAATGTTTTCAGAAAGACAGTTAGAGCCTTCACTCCCTTTTAACAGCCAACTTCCAAGCAAAAAGCCAACGAAACTGAGGAAGGGGAAAGAAGACGAGGAAGATGAGAAAGATGAAGAGGTAAAAAATAAAGGAGGAGAAAGGGATATACTGTAGATGTGGAAGTATAAGATGAATATAAAAGTGGAAGAGGAAAACATATATGGATATGGATGTGGATGTGGAAAAAAAAAAAAGATGTGGAAGTGGAAATAAATGTGAAAGAGAAGAATATGTGGAAGTGGATCAGAAGAGGAGGCTTTTGAATTAGTGGAATGAGGAAAAGGAAGGAAAAAAGAGAAGATTAAGACATCTGGGCCGGGCCTTAATGGTGAAGCTTCCAGACTAAACATACATTATATCCCAGATGAGGCACATAACATTCAACATATCATTAGCGGTACTGATGAAAAATAATAGTGTAAAAACACCAGGTATTCCAGTAAAAGAAATATTTAAGCAAAAATAAAAGACAAAATTTGTCTTGTATCTGTTTCCTGTCTAGGCCAAAGTTGGCATGAAAATGCATGAGAGAATAATGCTTGAAATAATAACATATTGGTTTCTTGTCAAAGTATGCAACATTTGGTAGAGCATTATGGAAAAACTCATAAAACTCACTTCCATCAAGGTTATGGCAAAAAATGCTAGAAGAAATTCTAGAAATGCCTTTATACCCAATCTCTCGTTAAAAATCGTAAAAGCTTTTCTGTCTCATAGAGCATTTAAAAAGCCTCGAAACAATCCCTGAAGACACTGTCACAATCCTTGTAGAAGCCCCGTGGATTTGGAAAGTTTTGTGTATTTAACTCGGTGTGTGTGAAGACTCTGTGGATAGGAAAAGGGCAGACTAATTTAAAAGTGATTCAGCAGAAGCTGCCAAACCGCTGTGGGCGTCTGAAACTGATACCTTGTCTTGGTGGGGTGTATTGAGGGTCTGCATTCTCTAAGGGTTTGCTTTGAAAGATTGAGAAGAGAGAAAGCTCGCCTCAATGTCTCTGCAGATGAGACACACAAAGACACACGATCCACAGCACAGCAGCCAAGATCTTTCGACTTCTATAAGCTCTCTGGCTCACCTCAGATAGAAGAGAACAGAAGATTCAGCAAAACAATGTCTGAGTGAAGGGGGTTTTGGAAACCATCTAGTTGAACCACCAACACCAATTTATTCACATAGTAAGCAGGCTAAAGTGAGTTTTAGACTTGTGATTTACTGCATCAGAATGTTCTCCAAAAGGGAAAAAAAACAGACACTAAATGTTAACCTTTAAACTGAAACAAATGGTTCATATAAACCATGCCTCCAAGTTCTCTGGTTTATAATGAATTACACTTTTTTTTATGTTACTTCGCCTGCCAATTTTTACCAAAGTCCAAAAAATAAATGAGTCTTAGTACTAACAAACAAAATCCGTGGTTCTGCCATGATTTTTGGACAGGGTACTACATTGGACAATGGACAAGTAACAGCTTTTTGGACGTCACCATAGTACTGCCATTGATTTTTGGACATGTACCACAGCAGCACCATGGTATTCTTAGAAGTACTTTGGAGTATCATGTGAATACCATTTCAGAATTATGGTATATATCAAAAAGCATGGTACCTGATACCACTACTGTACCATGGTTCAGATTCTTCAGAAGGTACCACAACTGATCAAATTGCTGAGAATGTGTAAGATGATATAGACTGTCATGAATTACTGAAGGTTTTGGTGGTAAGCATTTCATCTGGAGAAGTATCAAAAACCCAAGGGGAAACTAGTTTGTGCCAACAGTGGAACAAGCCAGCAGTCTGTCACTCTTGTATGGTTATCTTGTGTACACACTTTGGATGATATCTCCTGAAAGTGCTTCTATACACTCCATATGCTGGGATGATTTCCATCTCAGCAAATAATCCTATGAGGTTACCAACATGACACATGAGGTTAGGTCAGAGGTAGTAAATCTGGCAATAAAGCCCATGCTGCCACTGAGTCATGACTGACAAGCTTCATGGAATGGGAATGGGAGTCCTTGTGTTTCTTGGAAAGCACACATCACATAACCACAAATCTTTTATCAACAAAGCAGCTTTCTCGAAAAGTTGCAGATCTGTATTAGTGATAAACATTTTCTTTACTATATTTCCCAGGGCACACATTCACACAACTAACTGTCTGTATTTAATACCAGTCTCTTTGTTTTATGGTGTTTACAAACCCATGTTCATTGATTAGTGGTTCACACTAAAGTGCCTCACACAACAGTGTGCCCTATTTAGAAGACTTGAGATGCACACATACACATAAACGTAGAATCTGGCAGTGATAAAGATTATTTTGACACTCACACAGACGCATTGAAGAATTACGTATTTGCAGCTAACCATGTGTGACGTGACCGATTCACAAGCACAGGCTGATAATAACAGACAGAACTAGCTGTATCCCAATTCTGTCATCATTTACTTACCCGCATATTCCCTAGTGAAAAATAAATATACTATAATGTATTTGAAAAACATTTATTTTATGCTAAGTATACTACAGATACATTTACATATTTATGAACTTAATAAAAATAAAAAATAAAAATACCCTGCAATTGTACTTTTAGGTATACTTAAAGTCTGCTGAATTGGAACAACTAATTTTGTACTTAATGCACTTTAATTGTGCAGAAGTAGTGCTGAAGTCCAAATAAAGATGTACTTAAGTATATTTTATTGTGGTAAAGTGGAACTATTGCAAGTTTACTTGAGGTACACTTTAAATATCTTGCATTTAAAGACTGATATTATTCAAAGATCATACAATCCTCATCAATAGTGACATTAAAACACATTTTAGGCTTAATATTAACAAATGTGCATTGTGCACAAGTAGTATTTCAAATAAAATGTATATATTTTATATATTACTTATATGTTTTATAAATTATATTACTTATCTATGTTTACATATTTTATATATTATATTTTATGGTTTTATATATTACTCTTTTACTAGGGTTAACATGCTTTTTATACATTACTCTTTTACTAGGGTTAACATGTTTTTTATACATTACTCTTTTACTAGGGTTAACATGTTGTTCCAAACTAATATGCTGTTATTTCTACTGTGTAACATGAAATAAGATTTTTTTAAAGAATTTTCATGTAGCCCTTTAATTTCAATAGTGAACATGTCTTTCAAGCTCCAAAAATAAATAAATAATAATAAATAAATAAATAAAAATACAACAAACACAGAATGGCTCATATGGCAAAATATTCCTATTATTCCTATTAAAACATTCCATTCTTCTAAAGCCATATGAGAAAGTGTTTTTTTTTTTTACATTATATACATGGTCAATATGATCTATCACTGGAAGGAAAAGAGCTTCATGAAGGTTCTTCAAAAGAACTTTGAATGTGTTTCATGATAAGTAACAAACAACTTTGGAACAACATGAGGATGAGTAAAGATAAATATTATACATTTTTAGATGAATTGCTTCTTGAGTCAAAACATCTGATCATATCAGCCTCACGATAATAAATTATGAATACATAAAAAATAAGTACACTACAGTTCAAAAGTTTGGAGTCTATAATTTTTTTTTTAATGTTAAAGTCTCTTATGCCCACCATGCTGCATTAATTTGATCAAAAATACTGTAAAAATGGTTGTGAAATATTGCAATTGTATTGTGAAATATTACAATTTAAAATACTCCACTGTTCAGTGTCACATGAGTCTTGAGAAATTCTAATAAGCTGATTTAGACACTTTTTAACATTTCTGATTATATTCAATGTTGAAAATTATTGTACTCCGAAATATTTTTGTGGAAATCATAATACACTGTTTCAGGATTCTTTGATGGATAGAAATTTCAGTAATTAACAGTAAAGTAAGAATTTCTTTTAAAAAGTTATTGACGCCAAACATTTGAATGGTAGTTGTCATGAATCTGGTCCATGGACTCACACCTGCATGCCACCAGAGGTCACTCTTCCGTTACATTGACTCTCACACTACACAGACTGTTACATGTCACTCCGGACTACATTTCCCAGCAGCCATTTCACTAATCACACGCTCACACCTGAGACCCATCACACCATCACACACCCTACATAAGCCTTGGACTTCCTCTTTCTAATCGCCGAGTATTGTTCTGCGTTTATCGCTCCCCTAGTGATAGCTGTGATACGGAGCCAGTTTTATTTTCCGAGTCTAGTCTTAAGTTTTGCCTTGCCTGTTTTTCACGTGTTCTTATTCTAGCCTGTGTTTCCTAGATTTACCCTTGTCTCGCCGTTCAGACTGTGTTTATGCCTCGCTTGGACTATTTCTCGTGTACCTGGATTATCTCGTCGCCTCGCCCTGTTGGATATTGTTCGCCGATCGAGGACCCACGCTTGTCCAAGGATTATTCTTTGTCTTGCCTGTGTTATACCTGTTTGCCACTGTTTGAACCATGCCTGTTATGAAAACGTCTCTGTCTAATAAAAGCCTGCAAATGGATCCGCATATCTCTCATCTCAGTCGCCCTGTTACAGTAGTGTACTGTATTTAAATGTAGATTTTTGGAAGATTTGGCAGAATATTCAAGGTCAATATGAGGTAGTACATAAACTCACATTTATTATTACTAAAAAAAATAAAAAATTTAAAAAAATTAAAAAAAATTCAGTAAAGTTATTTCAGGACTCACCCAGCCAACACAATGAAGAAGTCTAGCCGATTCCAGGTGTCTCCAAGGTAACATTTTTTCCCAAAGATGCCCAGTGCAACCATCTTGATTACCATCTCCACGGCAAAAAAAGCAAAGATGAAATCATCAAAGTCCTGAGGGGAGAGAGAAATATCCAAAGGGTTAGTAAAATCTTAAAATGCTGCACTGGCCAAATCAGAGCTTGCAAAAATCTCCTTCTCTTGATCAACTTAACAACAACTTAACTCACACTAAATTAAGGACAACTTATAAATAAAGAAATAAACCCTCCAAAGGCATACGCAGATGAATATTAAATTTCAACTTTGATGTCACAGCATAGTGTGTGTGTGTGTGTGTGTGTGTGTGTGTGTGTGTGTGTGTGAGATTGCGTGTGTCCATGTCCATATACTGAGGGGCTGTAAGCCTTGACTCATCTTTTCACAGAGATCTCAGTAAGTCTAAGTGGGCACAAACAGCCAACTCACCCAAGTCTTTACCCATAAATCCTCTGCTTACGTTACCAGAAATGTGCTATGCGTTAAAAAAAAATCCTTACTAGATGTACATATACAAGGAAATGATCTGGAATGGAGTTTTAATGAATATGCATAGAAAATACAGCATTAAGAAGTAAACAGAGAGCATTTTTGCTTTAAAAAGACGTTTTTAAAAGTTGCACTTCTGTCATGTGAGACGTGAATTCAACAGTCAAAGATGTCCATCTAGAGCATGTTTACATAGAAAAACAATGAAAAAGTAGCACAGTTTGTGTTGTCTGTGAACGGCCCCTCAGTCTGTGTCAGTAAATTAAGTTTGTGCTAATAACCATAAAGTCAGAAGGACAATTCTGACAGACTGTGAAAATGTTATTCTCTCTAAAACTCCTCTGTAAAGCTAAAAACATATATTACATAAGGCAATTATGAGAAACACAGTGTCAATGTGTCAATTTACTGAACATTCAGTTTATTGTTGTTGAATAATGATTTGTTGATTAGAACTACATGCATGGAAGGAAAATCTGCTAGACTGGTGACCTATTCAGACCTCCTTTCATTTCATTTCAACAATAGATGGTGCATTTCTGGACCTTATGAACTAAATTGCTTTATTAATGCATGCATGCATTTTCCTCAGGCAGATGCAAAAGGCTGTTTGTCAGTTCTTGAGTAAAGACCACAGACCGGGTCCTTGAGACATCGGTGGCCATATGAACTCAAGAGACCGTCGTTTCCTCAAGGTCGACCAACAGTGAAAGACACCTGGCCATTCTCAGCCAGCGAGAACATTAGTCAAAGCTCTTAAGTGAGGGATTCCCTCCAGCCAAAGCACTTGCACTCTGACAATGCAGGGAATGTTAATTAAGCCGCAGTGAGGAGAGCATTTACTGTCGCGTTGGACATTATTCAGAGCCAAGCACTAATGTATTACCTCATCCCTGATCTGCTTGTATTGTACATAGTGGACATTTGGGTTATAGAGCAGTACAGTACTTGCCAATTCAAAGTTAATGATAACACACAACACATCCATAAACAATGCTGTCAGGATGAGGACGAGGGGAGAATCTGCGAGCTTTCACTTTGCATTAATGGTTTAGGGAAAAGACTGTCTGTTCAGACAGAGATAGATTTCCCAAGACCATGCCCTAATGTTCTCTAATTATCTGCCTTAATGTGAACATATGGTGAACACATAAAAACAAAATAATAATAATTTCGCTATAAATAACACAAAAATCTTCATACTGAAATCTCACTTTGAAAAAAGGTTCTGCCCTGTACATTCACACTGCTCAACATAAGGATGGTTTCTGCTCGACCAGTCACTATTTTTGGCAGCATATGAAAAAAGGTAACACTTTAGTGTAGGACGATTCTCAATATTAACTAGCTGCTTATTAGCATGCCTATTATTAACATATTGGCTGCTTATAAAGCACATATTCTGCATGACCATATTCTACATCCCTAATCCTACCCAATACCTAAACTTAACAATTACCTTACTAACTATTAATAAGCAGCAAATTAGGAGTTCATTGAGGCAAAAGTCATAGTCAATGGTTTGTTAAATGGCAAGAACTGGACCTTAAAATGAAATATATTTATATAATAATTCATATTTTAATCATTTGTATTCTAATAATAGTTCAATATATTGAAAGTACATAGTTTAAATAATGTTTTTACATGTGTTTTTCATTAAATATTTTCTTAAATAATTGAAAGGCTTTTAATTTACAGTAATAGATAAAGTGTGTTTATGAATTTACAAAATAAATGTAAATAATAATAATAATCATAATACATATATTTTAATGTGTTGGTCATTAAACGTTTTTAATTACAAATAATTACTAATTTTTAAACTTACAGTAACAGCTTATAGCTATACTCGATTTTGCAACAGTAGATAAGTAAATAATAAGTAAATAAATGCATAAGACAAGATCAACAAATGTAACATTTAGTGATAACACTTTACTGGACTGATAAGGCAAAAGACAGTCCACCAACTGGCCCAAAACACTCTTGCGTTGGTCATTCCTACCGTTGGTCCCTGCAATATTGACCGATCTTGACCCTTATATTTCAAGAGAGACAGATGTATCTTATTATAAGTATCGTACAAGTATGAAAAACCAGCAACTGTCAAATTACTCTTTTTTTAATACATGTTTTGTTCCCAGTGGGCTTCTGGCTCACACAGCTGTGTGCGTGAGTATAAATCTCTACGGGCCTTTCTACGGTTCAACAGCTCCCTCCAAAGATAAACGACAGAGAGAAGGGGAACCCCTCAACAAAACACTCTTAGAGTCTCCACACAGCCAGGGGTTAAATATTCTCTACAGAGCTTTCCTCCCTCTCCCTTTCTCTCTCTCTCTCACACACACACCCTACACACTATATGAATATCTTCCTCTTTATACTTCCCTGTCTCTCATCTCCTTTGTTTCAGAGAGCCTCTTCCCATATTTCTCCTCCCCTCCTTTTTCTCACCACATCTCATCCACCCATTTCTATTTAATACATGTCATCTTTCTCTTTCATATTTCTGGGGAAGCATTCAAAAATAGCTCGGAGAAAGAGTCAGTCTCATCCACGCGTGTGGAAGCGAGGGTGTTTGCGCGTGTGCGGTGATCTTTTGGCACTGAATAAATCTTCTCATGGTGTCCTCTTTGTTGTACAAATAGCTGAGTGGTGTATTGTCTGCGCTGTGAGTAGGTTATTCTAGTGCAACTGATGGCCTTTCCTCGGAGAAAACAATTCTTTAAATCCAGAACTTCAGACCATCCGTCCACCCCCACAAATGCACACACTCACACACAAAGAGAGGAGGAAGCTGCAACACACATTCACTGAGGATAAACAAAAATATCTTCTGTCTTCTTACTAATTCATCTAATTCATGTGTGCAGAGAGCGGTTGCTATGCCGATGACATCATGGAGTCTAGAAGGAAAGTGAAGAGATGTGTACAATGCAGCAGGAAAACACCAATCATCACACTACCATAAATCAACACAATAATGCACATTTAGTCTCTAATATTTGTCCTACATTGACATCTGTTGATGAAATATGCTGCTTTCACTAAACATTTAAAGAGATAGTTTACCTTAAAATGAAAATTCTGTCATCATTTGCTTACCCTCATGTCATTCCAAGTCTCTATGATTTTTTTTCTTCCGTCAAATACAAAATAAGATGTTCATGCTGCAATTTTGTATCCAATGAAATTAAATGGTGATCACAAGGCCAAATAACAATGACAAAGCACTATGAAAATATTATAAAAGTGATTCATATGATTCGTCTACATTATTCAAAAAGCCTTCGGAAACCTTACGATGGCTTTATGTGTTGAACAGATGAAGTACTTTCCCCTCTTAGCTCTCAAATCTCATTTGCGCAATTTCAATATGCATATTCAAATTTGTCTCGTTTTAGTTGGTTAGAAGACCAAAACACATGACAAGCAATGACATTTGGCATAGCTGACCTTAAAGACATAGTTCGCCCAAAAATGAACATTTTGTTATTTACTCACCCTCATGTCGTTCCACACATCTATAAGTTTCTTTCTTATGTTGAACACAAAAGTTTGAAGAATCAAACAGTTGTTGGTTCCCATTGACTTCCATAGTAGGGAAAGACATACTATGGAAGTCAATGGGGACCATCAGCTGTTTGATTACCAGCATTCTTCAAAATATCTTCTTTTATATTCAACATAAGAAAGAAACTCATACGGGTTTGGAACGACAAGAGAGTGAGTAAATGATATACAACGCTGTTTGCAACACACTCTTCTGTCACTTGATCTTTTTATTTTGGTGCATCAATCTGTTAAGTTACTTAGTATAGGAGATTGCGATCCACACTCACGAAAAGAGTTTTCTTTTTACGTTTTATTTTACATTCATCGCTGATAGGAAAAGACACAAATGTTTCGGCTCAGAGCCTTCCTCAGTGTGAGTAAATGAAAAAATGATAAAATTTTCATTTTGGGATGAACAATCTAATGCGAGAAGTTTTGACGCGCCATATTTGAAAATATGCAAACGAGATATAAACTGAAAGAGCAGATTAGCAGTCAATAATGATTTAAATTGTTCAATTCCTCATAAGGTCAAAGGACACCATGAATGACAACAACTGTCGATAACTATAAGGTTTTAATGATAATGAAACAGAGGAAAGATATCATTGGAATCACTTTCAGAACAAATTTTTACAGCTGATGAGCGATAAAAACACTGACAGTCAATCAGAATCATAATAATAAACAGAACACTGTCGTGCGTTGAATTTAGTTATTGCTATAGTTATCTTTATAGATATTCTTGGTGTGAACGGGCCTTAAATTACACTGCACCAACACACACGAGCAACGGCAACAGACGCGTTTATTGGATTTTGTTGAGTCAGTGTTACACATCTGCATCTGTTGCCTTTGGTTGGCAGTTGAGCAGATTGAGTACTGTATGCTCACACAGCATTTGTTAGGTTGCGAAATATCTAAGAAGTGATGTACTGAAATCTAGTGATTGTCGTGAGGGTCGGCATCTGTCAGCGCAGTGTGACTTACAGTAGGGTACATTTAAACAACGATGTACAAAAATACTGAAAAGTTTTGCCGTTGCGTTTTTGAAAAAATTTGCATACACACGACAACATTGTCAAAATTATCCCCATTCACACGGATGACATCATTTTCACAAATGTTGCTTTTTGTAGTTTACACGGAGACGATAGCTGTATCATTTTCAAAAACTTGCATTTTGAATCCTGTTTTTAAAATTTTGCATTTTTAGGCCCCCAAAATGCTGTTGTTGTGTAAATAAACAGCCAAAATGCATAAAAAGTTTTTGGTTTTTAGTTGAAAACTGTGCAGTGTAAATGACCCTTATCCTATACAAAGCTATCATAAACCTTCACAATACTTTGGAAACAGCTCATACTTTGAAAAGATCAGATTTATAGTGCTTTTTATCCTTCTTGGAGCTGGACAGCCCCTGGTCACCATTTAGTTGTAAGAATAAGAGCAGCCTAAACATTTGTCAAATCTCCGTGGAGGAAATATAGCCATACACTGATATGAGAGTAAATGACGACAGAACTTCTATATGATTTCTATAGATTTTGTCCATAAGGCACATTTGAAACTAAGAAGAAACTACACACTAAAGTTTTTTTGTTTTTTTTTCTTTTTTTGCACTCATTGAATCATGCCACTCGTAAGCAATAAACACACTTACAGGGAGCAATAAAAATGAAGAGAAAAATAAAGATATGGCAAAAGAATGATAGCCAATTCAATAGGTACAGTTAAACTCACAGTGAGCTCTGTTCACGTCACAGTACTTAACACTTGACTCTCCTTTTGAATATGATACTACTCATTTTCTGCTCCAGAAACCACTTCTACACCCTCTACTCAACTAAAGCTTGCATAATAACACACACATGCGCGTCCTAATGCTGGAATTCGGTACTTAAAGGATTATTTCACCTACAAATGAAAAATTTGGCATCATTTACTGACACTCATGTTGTACGACTTTTTCTATTGTGAAACATAAAAGACGTTTAAAAGACTGTTTTTGTCCATGCAATAAAAGCCAATGGAGTCCAAAAACAACACTGGACTAAATTCACTATCATTGGAAGTAGAGTTTTCTTTTGTGTTTTACAGAGGAAAGTCATGTGTTTAGAATGATATGTATTGACAGAAAATAAAAATAAAAATCCAAAAGAAATGAGGAATGCCTGCAGAGTAAAAAAAAAAGGAAAGAGGAAAGCACTGAAGAAATAAATGATAATGTGTTGTGTGGGCAGAAGAGAAGGGGCACAGAGAGAAAGAGAGAGACGGCGGGCATGCTCCCCGGCTTTATTGTATTCCCCTGAATTCCATTATTCCACCAAAGGCGTTCTTTTGGAGCTCATGCCGAGGGCTAACCTGAGTCACGTCAGCTATGGAGCCCAGGCGTGTCTCCCTGACAGTGATGGGAGCTGATTGTATGTCTTTGTAAATTTCCCGATGACCAGGTTTGCAATCTTATTTCTGGCAAAGCACACTAATTTCCATATGGCAAGAGGGAGAGTGATTTGATAGAGCAGCTGGAGAAGATAATCACTGTAAATTCTCAGATCTCAGAGATGAAACGGCCCAGGCCTTTTATTTCAGATGAGAAGCAGGGAGGGGAACGCACAAAAACTGGGCTTTAGCTGCGCTACGGGTTTCAATTACTATCATTCAGAAAAATGCAAGTTTACAGAATAAAAATCAAACAAAGAAATTGATCTGTTCCCATTAAATCCCAATGAAAACTTGGCATTTTCAATGGAAAGAAAGCAATCTCACTCAGGCATGGTAGAGAGTAAAACATGATGGTTCCAGGAAACTCACAGCAAGAAAGCACCTCTAAATCCCATTTCAGTTTTAACACTGTAAATGTGTACCCATGGGTATTTCAATATACATTTCTGAAATAGATATACCTCAGGTGTATTACCATGGCCAAGCTTACAATCTCCATACTATTCAATACTACACTAAATTATTAAAGTGTAAATGCAATTTTATTCTCATAGTATTTATAGTAACAAAAAAAAAAAAAATGCTATACATTATTGTTCAAAAGTATGGGGCTGGTAAGATTTTTTTACTAGTGTTTCTAAGACTTATTCACAAAGGCTGCTATACAATTTAGTAAAAACAGAAATATTGTGAAATATTACTGCAATTTAAAGTAACTGTTTTCTATTTTGATATACTTTAAAATGTAATTGATTCCTGAGATGGAAAAGTTGGATTTGCAGCAGTCATTACTCCAGTTGTTCAGTGTCAAATGATCCTTCAGATATTATTCAAATATTCTGATTTGGTGATCAAGTAGCATATTATTATCATTGTTGAAAACAGTAGTGCTGCTTAATATTTGTGTGGAAAACGTGGCACATTTTTTCATGATTCCTGATTTCATGATTCATGATCTTAAAAATAATGTGTGTGTGTGTGTGTGTGTGTGTATATACCTGTTTTTCTATTCAGGTGGGGACTTAAACCTGAATACACACAGAATCATGGGGACTTGTGTCATGGTGGGGACCTGTGTGTGTGTGTGTGTGTGTGCGTGCGTGTGTGTGTGTGTGTGTGTTTTATACATATATATGACTAAATAATGTGCACTAATCAAGTTTTATGTCAAAAGCATGTCAATATTGATTTTAAAATGCAGTCTGGAGGCAAGCCACTGCACCATTGTTATAAGATTTATGTGATGGTTTGCCTTTGAGCAGAATATTATAATCACGTCTCACCGGCACTCTGTACAGTGAACTTGACCCACTGTCACAATGCAAAGATCACAGTATCATTCATTACAGCAACTATTAGCTTAATAACTCAGAAATAAGAAGCGATTCACCTCATGTCACAATCAGTCACATTGTATTCTGAAGTGCCTGATTACAATGGTTGCCTGGATGAGTGGCTTTGAAGTCGTGTTTTAAGCACTTCATTTAATGTGGTTTAATCCTCTCTAGGGCCAGGCCATTTCAGGCTCATTTGTTTTTATATAGTCCTCCAAACGCTTATGACACCCCCATAGCATTAAAGGGATCACATGGAGAGGAAGAGAGGTTGAAAGTGTTATATAACTTCTAAGAGCCAGAAAAAAGTTTGGGTAATTTATCATTTTCTTCACTTCATGACAGTATATGGAGCATAAAATACATCTGACAAAACTAAAGTTTTTTTTTTTTTTTTTGTAACATTTAGTTTTTCAGGATATCAGGAGAAAATTAAGATGAGACACTACAGGCAAAATGCTAATTTTCATACAAAACAGAACTGGTTCATAAATCAGTTTATGCACACTACTATTCAAAATATTGTATGATTTTTTTTTATATTATAAAAAGAATAAAAAAATATTCACCAAGGCTGCATTTATTTGATTAAAAATGAAATAAAAATGTGAAATATTACAATTTAAAACACACTTTACTATGTATTTTATTATTATTATTATTATTATTATTATTATTATTATTATTATTATTATTATTGTTGTTGTTGTTGTTGTTGTTCTTGTTGTTCTTGTTCTTGTTGTCTATAATAGTACATTTCAATTTCCAAGGCCCTTTATGCCAGTTTTAATATTAGTATTAATATTATTAGTATTAATACCAGTGGTAACACTTTATTTGAAGGTCCAATTATTGCTTTTAGCAAACCATTAACTATGACCTCAATAAACTAATTTGCTGCTTATTAATAGTTAGTAAGGTAGTTGTTATGTTTAGGTATTGGGTAGGATTAGGGATGTAGAATATGATCGTGCAGAATATGTGCTTTATAAGTACTAATAAACAGCCAATATGTTAATAATAGGCATGCTAATAAGAAACTAGTTAACAGTGGGAAATGGTCTCCATACTAGTGTTACCATATCAGTATTAGTAATAAAACTGTACAGAAAAACAACATTTATTTGAAAAAGAAATCAATTTTAACATTATAACTGTCTTCACTGTCATTTTGAATCAATACAATGCAGTCTTGCTGAATTTCTGAATTTCACTTTCTTAAAAAAAAGAAGAAAATAAAAAGTTCTCCACCAATGTCCCCAATATTTATATTTATATGAAATATCAATGTCCTCTATGGAGGACAAAAGTGAGTTGTTGCTGGGTCCCAGAATAATAAAAGACAACATCCACTGCAGAACATCCAAAGCAGAAAAGAGAGGACAGCTCTCTGAAATCCTTAGGGCAAAACACTCATCTGTTAATCAAAGCAAAAGGAATTAAGCAGATTGAAATCAAAGTACCTGAGCCATGTTCCCAAGTCAATGTTAAACCAAAGCAGTGTCTTTCCTGTGATAATCTGCTTTGAATTACAGGCGAGGATCTCTTTGTTGCCTATCACCACATGTGGTTTTGGGCATTCCTGTGTCTCTTGGAAGTCATTCAACACAACATGCTTCAGGATATCTAGAGAAACCCAGCGCTCCACGAGAGACGACGACAAATGCCTCAAAATAACCTCCCTTTTTTGAGTTGTAACAGTTGTTGGATTTCATTTTAACACTGAGTTCATTTCAAGTCTGTGTCCAATTACATTTTAATTTGTTTACCATCTGTTCTTTGATCTATTTAAAGTACATCGGGTTACGAAAGGTGGTGTATTCTAGGTATGAGACTTACCTCCAGTATCTTGCATCGCTCTGAGTCACAGTGGCTGTCCTCACAAGGGTGAAACATTCCCAGAGTAACGCAGTTCAGCAGGATTACCAACATGCTGGCCCTCTCGAACCATGTGGGAAGCAGAAGTTAAGGAAGAGTATATAGAAAATACATGCAGTCACAGAAAAATAGCAAACTTGTTCAGAACATAAATAAACGACATTATTGCAGCCTATGCAGATTTAAAAAAAAGATTCTGAAACAATTTTCACTCAGAAATTGACAGCAAATTTCAGCAAGGAACACACTGAAATAAACTAATTCTGAAGTAGATAGACTGAAATAGTATTTTTGTAAAAACAAAACTTAAAAAAATCATTTTTTTACAGTGTATATACCACATCCAAGCTATAAGCATACATATTTACCTCACAGTTGCTAAAGTGAGCGATAAAGAGTTTAAAAAAAGCAGAACTAGTGCTAATTTATTGATGTGACTGTGTTGTATAAATTATGTTCTTTTTTCACAGTATTATAATCTGTTTTGGAAACGAAAGCAAGGTGAAATTGTAATAAATTATCACGTTATTGTTAGCGATCACATAATTTAGTTATAACAGCTTTAACAAATAACATTTCAAAGGCTAAAATCACTTTCTCTGTCACGAAAACGAGGTCAGTCACGCTAAATGTGTTACAAGGCCAACGGTGCTTTTGTCATTATGTTCGTCATTATTTTTCTTGATTTACTTGTGGGGAATAAATGACCCAGAGTTCCTTCATCCTTTTAGCTCACCGCTAGTAATTGATCACGGGGTGGGAAAATGTGTGGCTGGTCCCTCTGATGCCACGTACCCATCCAGGGGTCGAGCTCGCACATTTACATCTAAATTAAATACAAAAATGCTAATGCCTATACGGGGTTCCGTCTGAGCAAAGTGGCACCAGACAGAAACCAGCTCATTTTTCACAATTACTGCCAGCAGAGAGCCCAAGGGGACACAATTAAAGCCACCAAAACAAAATAAGAGGATGCGCCATCAAACAGGAAAGTTTCCTGCCAGGAGAAACTCTGATTATGGTCAACAATAAAATTATATATTGTCCGATGACATCATAACTTGATAAAGAAATTACACAACACTTTAGACAACGCTCAGTGGATTTACGGTAAGATTCAGGCTTCTTATGTGATCAAATTTTCACAATCATCATGAATTAATGCTGTGTACAGATATATGAGAAGTCATAAACCTTAATAATGTAACTCTCTGTACATTCTGTGCTCGCTGAAATGATTTCTGGTGTGAAGTCTCAACACTGGTGTTCCGGTATTTTACAGTTCTTGACCATAATGAACGTCTCCAGTTGCATAAAGGGGCTCGGGCTATAATGTATTCTGCATGAATAATGTAAACAGACAGAATGTGTCTTCTTCCTCCAGAAAGGCGGAAGACTAATTATAAGCTTCTAACTTTTCTCAGGCATCATTGATCTATATACACTGAACCAGAGGCATGGAGGAGAGTCAGTGGAACTGACAGTCGTGAACTATGTGAGGAAAATTACTCAAAAACAATGTAAAAAAAAATGGATGACGCACAACATAGGTTTTAATAGTAAATCATGCAATTACACTATAGATTTCAAAAGTTTGGGGTCAATAAGATTTTTATTTATTTAATTATTTACTTAGTTTCTTTCTTTATTTAATATAAGAATCATATACTTTTATTCATGAATGCATTAAATCGATCAAAAGTGACAGTAAAGACATTTTTATATTATGTTAAAAATAAATATATTTCAAATAAATACTGCAAATAATCTTTATGTTCATCAAAAAATCCTAGGAAAAAAAAATGTATCATGGTATCTACAAAATATTAAGCAACACAACTGTTGATAATAAAAAGAAATATTTCTTAAGGAGTAAATCAGTATATTAGAATTATTTCTAAAGGATCATGTGGGACTGAAGACTGGATTAATGATGCTGAAAATTCAGCTTTGCTATCACACAAATAAATTATATTTCTCAATATTACTCTTACTGTATTTTCAATCAAATTAATGGAGCCTTGGTGAACATAATAGATCATTATTTAAAAAATATTGCCCAAACTTTTGAACAGTAGTGTATAAATTTCTCAACTTAACCCATTAATGCCCTTTTTTTAATTCCAGAGATTTCTGCAATTCAAATTATTTGTATTATTCCTCATACTGTGCAGCATTGCATTTCTGCTATCCAGTATTTTTGCATAATGTTTGATTTTGCATAATGTCTGACCGTTGGCAATGAGTTTCAAGTGTTTTATTTCACTCCACAATCTTTCTGCTTGCATAATAAAATAATTTCGAATCATTACTGCATGTTCATTTATTTACTCGGTGAACAGGGGCTCTGGTCATGCTGTCGGGGGTTTATTCTGCGATAATGACTGGCTGACTTCTTCCATCTCTATATAGAAACTCCCATAGAAACCTATGCAACGATTGAGATAATAAGGAAGTTGCCAGGTGCATTTCAGTGAAAACAACCTACCCACCACATGACACATTATCCAGCAAGTTGTCAAAAGCTCTTCCTAAAGTTGTCTACTTATATCCCTTTTTTATAAAATCTATAGCAACCAAAACAATATTCACAGCAAGAAAAACAGTGGTAGAGCCTTCAGCAGCTCATAAATGTCCGACGATTTAAAAGGGTTAATGAATGTAGCGAGTCACAGACATTGCAAATGTTTCCCTTACCAGTAAGCAGTAATAAAAGACGAAATGGAGAGCGTCCCGTGGACAGTAATATCCACACAAACCCCTATAAACAATAAATGAGAACACTGGAACATGTGCTTATAAATTATTTCATAAAGTGTAGCTTTAATTTGGAAAAACAAAGCAGTGAACTCACAAAACAGCCAGAATCTGAGCTTAAAAATGCTGTGTGATCCTTAACGGGTATCTCTATGCTTCTGAAAGCTTCTCAGTGGGCCGTGGCACACATACAGATGCACACAGAACATCCCTCCCTACATTTCCACCGCTCACCATGAGCAGACATGCGTTTTCGCTCACGTGGACCCCTTCACCATTGCTGGAGGAGTGTAGGTGGGTTTCACTCACAGGCAACGGTGAGATCAAAACCTCATCAACTCTTTATGTTGTGTTTATGTGGAGCCCAATTCCCACAAGAGGCTCCCTTCATGCTCTGAAAAGCCTCACTTTCACTCTTCTGACAGGCTGGAAGAAAGTAACAAGGCATAAAAATATGGCGTGCGCATGTTTGTGTGCGCGATTTTGCAGTTTTTCCAGGTCGATTTTGCAGACTAATGCTAGCAAACACACCTGAAAGAGTGACAGGGGTGGGCTGAATAAGCAACACACTCAGATTTGTCAAGCTCCAGTGCTTGGGTATAAACTTATCTTATGCTAAGTAATGAATAAATGAGGGGGCGTCCTGTATGCAGGATGCAGAACTATCAGGACATTCTGTTGCAACGACATGCAATGATAATAAAGCTAGCTAAATAATAAAGCCAAATGCATCTCCTAGAAATGCACTGAGTATCCACTTTAGTACCTCTTCCTCTTTGGTATCTCTAACTGTTCACATTTCTATCCTTCTAGTCTAAATATGTGCATGCAGTCACTTTAAATGTTTAGTGGCCCTTTCTCCAGGGTCTCAGGAGCCCATATGGATGACTGCCATGCCTGGTTAATAGCCATATTTCATCCGTCCTATGTTTAATTCATGGCTCTTGGCATTAGCTATGTTTCATCCCAGGCTTTTACATTCTCCAGTGTCACGAGTCCTGACATGGCCCTTTGCTGGGACCCTCGCAGGATTCAGTCTGCTGGTGCCACTGTGCTAAAATGTTCATCCTGCTCCAATGCAAGACACATTCCATGCTATTATGTCATTGTACGCTCATTAGCAAAGGACATTTTGCTTCCTACCCCATCCTAAGGATTGAGTAGGTTTTGTGAGTAACTGCGAAACATAGTCAAACTATCACACCTAAGTTAGTAAACATGCATCAATTATTTTAATCATGGAGGAGTTGAAACAAATGCATCATGGCCATTTCAATGTGGAAATTTTAACCCAAGTAGATTTTGAATGCAATGCAAATAAATTAATAACATAAAATAACATAACATAAATGAAGTTGGAGAAATAAATTTTGGAGTAATCATACGGAAAAGGTCTAAGACTTTATGTTAATAATAAAATTAATACACAAATAAAACACAAATGTGAAAAAAAAAAATTGCTCTTATTTAAGAACATAAGTAAATGGAAAGTAAATAGTGTCTAAAGGAAATAGTGTCTAAAAGGAAAAAATCTTAAATACATGTATGAAACAAACAAGCAAACAAACAATAAATAAATACATAAACAAAGATGCTAAATAAAAAAATAAGTTGGGTAATTAAGTTTCACAGTAATCGTATTAAAAAGGGGTCTAAAACTAACATGCTAATAATAATAAAATAAATCAAACATATAAAATAAATATAAAGTACTCCTAAACCACCATGAGTGCAAAGAAATTAAAATGCTAATAATGCTAAAATAAACTAAGTATTAAATAAATACATGTAGCAAATAATAATAACAAAATCTAAATAGTAATAAATTCTAAAATATATCATAATATACATCACATAGGTGCAAGAAGTTTCTAGTTGAAGCATCCAAGCTTGAACCAAAAAAAAAAAAAAACAATTATAAAATATCCTGATAGACAGAATCGACCAAGATTCATCTAACTAGATTCTCCAGCTTCTCTGTTGGCATAGATGAACATAACACAAGATAGGCTTGACTTCAGTCAATATTTCAGAATCATGAAGCTCATATCTGACACATCCTCATTCCTCAAACAAGCCCATCTGTCAAATGTCTGCAATGTAAAAGACTAAAGCTGTGAAAAAAAGGCAGAAATGTGATTCTAAGGACTTGGGAAAGAGTCTGTGGGGAATGTAAATGTTTTTATGCCACACAAGCTCCTTTCTCAAGTGCACTTAAAGTTTAACTGTAAAGTTAGCTGCAGTCCTCTAGGGTGAACAGAGGAGAGTCTGAGGTAAAACTCACACTGACCTCTCTTAAAGGGACAGTTCACTCAAAAATGAAAATTTTGTCATGTACTCAGTTGTTCCAAAATTTTGACAAACTGGCTAACAATCATTATTTGAACACAAAAGAAGATATTGTGAAGAATGTTTGTAACCAAACACTTGACGGTAGCCATTGACTTCCACAGGATTTTTTTTTCCATACTATGGAAGTCAATGGCTAACGTCAACTGTTTGGTTACCAACATTCTCCAAAATATCATCTTCTGTGCTCAACAGAAGAGAAAAACTCATACAGGTTTGAAATAACGAGAGGGTGAGTAAACGATGACAGAATTTTCATTTTGAGGTAAACTATTCCTTTAACAATGAGAGTCTTGTCTAGTGCACAGAGTCCTTTGTTTTCCTCACTGTTAATGATTAGTCCTGCATGACCTCCCAGATAAAAACACAACAGAAATAAAACCATTTCATTTCTGCATCAGCACGGATGTGGAGCACTGCATTACGAAACAAAACAATAGAAGAGAGAGATGTATGAAGGGTTAGCGAGCAGATGGAGGTGTAAGTTTTCTGCTGCCTCTTACAGCTCTGCATAAATACATGATGAGCCTCTTAGCAAGCGACAGAAGTATCTCAAATTTTACATACAATATGTAAAACAAACATCATAATTCATTTAAATCTGCTTTGCCCTGAGACACTAAATGCCACATACTTAAGTGTTTAATCTAGTGAAAAATTGAGACATAAACATTTTTGCGTCTTCTTTTATGTACAGATGCTTCAGGAGCCGTGGCCCAAAAGCATTTGCCAGGTTCAGCTGTCCATCTAAAAAGAAGTGAGAGTTTGAGAGTAAAAATTAAAAACCCTCAGAAGCAATTTAAAGGCCAGATGGCTATAAAAGCATTTAGATTTCCTCAGCATCTTCTCTTTTGAGTCAACTTTCTGGAACCGGCAGTTCTGTTACAAGATCAGAAGTCTCTGAGGATCAGTGAGGAAGGAATCTTGTGACAAAACTGGGGACATCTGACTGAAGAAGTGCTAAAAGAGCCACTCTCTGCTCCACACCAGGGAGCTGTTTAAACTAGAAAAGTTTGTGATGAACTGTTGCTTGTCTGTTAAGTGTAAAAATCCAAATTCCGCTAAAAATAAAAGAGTGAACTTCCGAGATGAGGAAAAGCTAGGTTCAAAATTAGAAACTCGCTGTGGGACACAAACACAACATGCTGTTCTAACCAAAACACATGGATAAACATGCATTGCTGAAGAGGTGAAACGGTCAAGATCTGAAAATGGTTACTGGATTTGTTAACCTGCTTTGCTGATGTTCAAGCGTCAGCTTGCAGCACAAGCTTGAAGCACAAAAAGTTGGGCTATAAGCAATTTGGATGCTTTTTAGACTTTTCAGTATGATAAATAGATATCCGTATATGCATGTTTTTGATCTGAAAAGTTTTTTTTTTTTTTTTTCTCCAATCAGTGAAACCATAATTCAATCAAACAGCCATTGTCTGCAATTAAATTCAAAACATTAAATGTAAGGACTAAAACACAAAAGTCTCATTCAGAATAATTAAGGTACACTGTTTCAAAGTATTCCACTAGATGAACACAAGGAAAAATATTAGTAATTTCTATTAAAATTAACCAAAAAAAAAAAAAAAAATTGAACTTTGAGCCGAGTGGATAAATAGTCTGGTGTGGCACAATTCAAATGAGTAGCACTGTTTCATTCTGGTTTTGGCCCATACACATTATATCGAACTTTTGATATCGTTAAAATTTTTGCAATAATTATCATTATCATTTTTTCGCCCAGCCCTAATATATATACTAAGGCAGTTTTTGACTCCAAGGCCCCTCACTTTCCACAAATTTCTAAAATTATTTTTTACATTTTTTTAAATAACTTTTACCCGATAAAATGTGTTACAGCCTGGCATAACAAAAAATAAAATTAAATAAATAAATAAATAATAATAATAATAATAATAATAATATTATAAATTTATAATAAATGTAGTTTAAATTACATTTCCAAGACACACTTTTAAAATTCAAATTAATTAAGATAAATACATTTTACGTTTAAGCCCTTGGTTGAGAACCAATGTACTAAGGCATGTTAATGTATGAGAAATGTCTCAGAAAACATAATACAAATGAATCATTAAATAATTAAGTGATTCACTGACAATTTAAACTAGTTCATGACTTCAGTGCCACTGTTGCCAAAGTTAAAATCAGAGATGTTACTTAAAAAAAAAAAAAAATTGTCTAAATGCTAATACTTGGAAATTGTAAGATTGCAACACAATTTTCAAGAAATTTAAAGGCCAAATAAAAAGCACATTAAAACACTGCCATGTGTTGCTTAATTTTATATTGCCAGCAAAATCATTGTGAATTTTCTATATATTACTCAGCCATACTAGTCCAGAAATAACATCAAAAAGGCATGTTTTTTGGCTTAACAGGACAGTCAATACATGAATTCACCCATCACCACTAAGTCAGGCAAAACTAAGAATCAAAGAGCCATGTCATGAAG